>SDWI01001578.1:8464-30025 GCA_009193005.1 Lamellibrachia luymesi | reverse complement strand
TGTGTGTGCGTGTGCGTGTGAGTGTGTGTGCGCGCGCGCGCACCAGGGTATTTGGGGCATAACCGCACCGGTAGGCCTATATGTGCGAACATACCTCGCGTATTTCAGTATTTTGCTACACAGCAGAATGCGAACTGCAATGGTATTGTCAGGTTGCAGAATATCTTGTTAAGCATATCCATAAGTATCATTTGTGGGTCAAATGCGCCCACATAAATAATATAAACATAACCAGCTGTAGTTTATATAATATCTTGCCATGCATATGTTTGGTCCAGCTCCACAGTGGTTCGACCGAATGCTGCGAACTAATTATGCGTGCATTGATTGTGGAATAAATGCACGTAAAACACCCTTGTATATTATGCTGTGCTTATTTGTGCTGACAGTTCATCTCTGTAACTCCAATATACACGAAGGTTAGTATCAAGACGAGCCTGTCACTAGGCCAGCCTCGGGTGATAACCTTGCCCAACTTGGACATGATCGCATCATTCTGGGTTTCTTCGCGTAGACATCAGCCGTGTGTTGGTTTATTTATCATCCATGGAAACTTGAAGTCTGAAAACCTCGAAACGTGTTACCTTGGCCTCCATTGGAGTAGGCAGTGCAGCTCTTGACAGTGTATCAGCTGCATGAAGGGCGCTACCTTTCTTATAGGTAACATCGAACCTGTATTGCTGCAGTCTCATCATCTTCTGCAGTCGCGCTGGGGCCTTATTCAAAGCCTTTCTTAGAATCGTCTCTAGGGGCAGGTGATCGGTTTGCACGTGTACATAAATTTTGCCAGTGATCAAATTGTTGGAAACAGCTGCAAATGGCAAGACGTTCCTTTTCTATATGAGAGTAATGTCGTTCTGTGGGATTTACGGTGCACAAGTTGAACGCTACGGGCTTGAGTTTACCGTCGTCATTTGGTTGGAGCAAGGCACCGCCCCAACTCTCATCGTTTGCATCTACCTGGAGTACAACGTGCTTGTGCGGGTCATACAACATGAGAACATGAACACTGGATATGATAATAATAATTATGTTTTGCCTAGACAAACGCGTCGTGCTGTATTTTCGCCCAGATGAAACCTGAACCCTCTTATGTGAGCATTCGAAGAGGATTAACAACAGTACTAAGATAGTTACAGTCTGATATCGACAGCAAGACGAGCAAATTTTTTTATATAACCAACGTAGCGATCGCCAAGACCCCCCCTTCCATCCCATGAAAGGTACGATAACGCTTACCCGGACACCCCCATCCCTTTCATTCAAACGTATTCTCTTTCGAGGTAGTTAGCAGAATTGATTGAACCGCGTCATAGACACTTCTGTAGTGGCTCTTGAGAGATGGAGTCCGCAACAGGTTACATATTTACCCCCTGCGTGGGGTCTTTTACTTCCCCAGGTAGAAGGGACCAACGACTTTTAGTGGCTCTTCTGAAAGACACAGGCAAAGTGGGGTGAGCGAAATTGTCCAAGTTTCGAAACAGCAGCAGGTGGTTTTGAACCCCGGTCCCCTCGACCGAAAGTTCGACGCTCTACCACCCACGCGCCCCATACACCCACCCCTTGAGCGTGACGTATTTTATAGATGGCCCCTTACATGTATAACTAAAGTAATATATTAACTAGAGGTATTCATACAGATGTTGCATTCATACAGATGTTGTCATTTTCCAATTTTTAAGTAAAGAAAAATCAACATCAGTCTTTACGCATAAAAGAGCCAGTTTGCATGTTGTTTGTAAAATTGTTTACACTCGCAGTTTTTCACTCGTTGAATACTTGACTTCATCCGTGGCAACAGCTGCTCAGTCACCATATTCTATTTTGCATATTATCTTTCGAGCCCTAGGTTGTTTGATTATTCTATCTGTCATCGCTAACACTTCCATCAGCATATTAAAAACCCTCATCACTCATTTACTTTTACCAACAATTCTGATGAGAAACTGGGATTTTTTATTTGGCCTAAACATTGTTTTTTGCTGATTTAACACATTAGCTTGACAGTAATGTCAATATAAAGTTTAAAGTTAATTCGAATTGCATCGTAAAAACGGATAAAAGTTCACTCTTATTTTATGAATTAGCCAAATGCCCGGATGACACTGTAATTAGCTAATTATGTATGGGAATCTGGGTACATACATCATTTCGGTCACAATGAAACAAGGGCATGGACCACAGTCACCTTTCCCATAGACAACCATTATAACGTTTTTGCGCCTACATTGAAAATTTATCCTACAATTTTTTTTATTTCACAGCACATGACAGACCCACTAAGACACCTGGTGTGTGAAATTCGTGAAAATGACATAACTCCTTTTTGCACAAATTGCTTCAACGCATGACATCCCTGCATTTCTGCCATGAAATTCCCCGGTTTCCAATATATGAGTATATCCTGCCTAATGGTAGGCAAAGGCAATCGCCATACATTTTTTTATCTGGCTGTTGCTGTTGTATAGGCGAAGAGCACGCTCGGCAGAAACGTACGCATTTTCATGAAACCTTACAAAAACGCCATAAACAGAGCAATAAACACGTATTTCATGTCTGTATGCATTCTTATATGTATATCACTAAAGTTACCTGACAATATTGTATATAACCGGATGTTGTGTGAGCGAGATTACCAAACGGGATTCTTGTAGATCAATCTAAGGTCACGCTAAGAATTGCCGTCTGCTGGCCATAGAGTTACATCATTAATCATCCCCCTATAAACTACTCATGCACTTACTGACGGGTGTTTTATATATATCTGGGCTGCTGGCCCACTCTGGCCTCATTCTACACGAAATCGAGTTTGACCATGTGACCCAAAGGCAACATCACGTGCACAGCATGGCGGCTATTTATGAAATTTCTTCTATGTGACCAATAAATGCACTCATAAATATTTATTTGGAGAACATTTCTTCTGTTTCTTGACGCCCAAGTGTCGGTTGTATGTCACGGAATACACATGTGAAACGGTTAGTGGGTATCGGTTTTAAAACTTAAGTTATTAGTTCCGTAGCCATTTGGCTACGGAAAGCCCAAATCCGCGAATATAGAAAATAACGGCCAAGATCTCCGCCCCTAGCTCAAGAATGGGGCGGACCACTCTGCATAGCCTAATGGCCATTGTCCTGACGCAACAGGCATACCAACTGACAAATGGCATCATTTCAAAGCTCAGATGCTGCTGTGCACAAAAACATCACTTACACTCACTCATTCACACAATTTCTGTTCTCACTAATACACCCAAACTGCACAATTCATTTTTCCTTGGGACTCTTTATCGTTGTTATGGCGGATGCATTCTCACTGTGGTCCGTGCCCAAAAGGCGATGATGTGCGCGACAAATGGTGGCGCCACAGCGCGGAGCCTGGATAATCGAAGCTAGGGAACTCCCGAAGTCTGAAAAATCACTGCGCGAGTTGCATTCGTTGGACACAGCGTAGGTATGCATATGGCAACCTCATTCAATCTAGATATTTTGTAGGTACTAACTGGAACATAGGCCCTAAGCATATGTATACAGTCTATTATGTACATCGTGTACATGATACTACATGTACACACATGAAACTTGAAAGGGATCGTCACGTAAAAATGTACTTCCGGGTGACTTTGTCTTTGAGGTTTTAACTTTGTGACAGCGTAGCCGTAGGCCCTACTAATAAAATAACCAAAATACATACATACATACATAATTCACTGTAGCAACGCAGTTTGCTATATTATTATACATAAATCGACACGCAAAATAAACACCATTGTGACCAATGAAACGGGTAACATCGCATGGATGGGTGTAGACTGTTTATGTTTAAAAATAGCCACCTTGGCCGCCGAGCAACCAACTCGTACCGGTTGGAACCGACTCGAAAGTCTACATGCTGTCACTGTAGAGTTATTGCCCGGAAGGGGCACCAATTACGTTGCCAGTATAACATCCTTTAACATCTAGAGTCTATAGGCCTTGAAGAGAGGGTTGACTCGTACCCGGAAGAAGAAGAACAACATTTGCTTGACTGACCCCCCAAAAAAAATCATGCAAAAAGTCAGTTTGGAATACAACCAAATATATACCCATCTTTTATGTGCATTTTGCCATGATATATGATACAGATTAATTCATTGACATATGATATTCACAAATTAATGTTAATTAAAATTACTTAATGTTGCCTTGAAATGAAATCAAAGTTATTGTTCTAAATATATACGCTTAATCACCAAACGCGTTGCGTGCAACAACAACGTGCTTTGGCGCACAAAACATTTGTCTCTCTTCGGTTGATGTTTGTCGCACAAGTATGCCGCAGGCAAATTGACGTCATCGACTACCATAGCATTTCTCTGAAAGCGAAATTGAAACCACTGGCAGTCCATATTTGGATATTAGATCCTTCTCTTCGCCACGTCGCAGGAACAAACAGAATGGACATGTGTAACGTGATTAATATAATTATAATAATCAGCTATATTAATTATGATGCATGGTCAACGTCTATAGTTATTTTTAATCACAGAAAGAGGTATTTGGTTATTAGAAATAAAATCCAGTTTATTTCAGATTTCTATGAGTCTCAGCAGACAACCTTTTGAATGTTCAATCCAGGAGATTCCCGGTATTAGGGACAACGCACGAGAAGGGACTCCCCTCTCGGTGGGGGCGAATGCTCCCCAGGAATTCTTTCTCAAGTTCAAAAATATGACTTCTGGAGCATTCCGACTACGGAGTCTGGGAATTTATTAAATATAATTTTCGTCGGAAATTTCTCATTTTTACTTCAGTTCACGATTCAGTTTATAATGCAAACATACTTGGGCCTATCTCACACGCATAATTATACCCCACGAGTGTGTTCAAATTGGTGAACTGCATGTTCCGCAGTGTGGAGTCATGGGTTCCACCTGGGGGGGGTATGAGGGAGGCCAGAGGTAGAGGGTAGTTCCCGGGAGAGTTGATCTAGAATGCTGGATCTGAGAAAATGGTTGACAATGTTCCGGTGTGGCATTGCATCTACTCGGATTGAAAATGGGTGACATGAACGAACGCAACTATCAATCTCCTGTAGCGGGAACTAACTGTGTCAGTGGAACAGAAGACATTTCACGTTCTATTGAGCTGTTTTGTGAATTTTAATAATGAGTGATATGTTTTAAGCCGCAAACAAGAAGATAGTTTGTAACGATATGGATTATCAAAATGATATGATATAATATAATCCGTAACTAATGATAATGTCGTAAGTACCACTGTTTGCACATAGACATACTGATGAAGAATATTGCAAGAATGTATAACTCAACGAAATAGACGTCATAGTTGTGTATATTTGTAATATAAATTATAGCTGTGCATTTCCATAAGCATTTTATATCTGTAAAAGCCAGTCTCTCATAACTCACCTTTCAGTCGTTTATGAATAATGGTGTGTGTAAAGTCATGCATGCAAATTTAGAGTGTGACAATAGTAAATAATGTAGCAGGAGCTGGTTTCATGAGACGGAGTAAATCCGATTTACGACGTCGTAAGTCGAAATGGTCGTTACGCTAAGAGCGTTTCATGAGTCAACTTACAACCAGTTAGACGTTGCCTTTTAGTCGTAACTTTACGCTTGATATCGGCAGTCGTAAACTTATTCGACTAGGTCGTAAGTTCTGGGTCTCGTAATTTGATTCATTTTGGCTACTAAAATGTACAACTGGTAAAATAGATTATTTGATGTTGGTTTGTGTTTTGGCATAATTTGAATTATTGCCCAAGTTACAGATTAATAACAATAACCACACTTAATGTTTCAACTGTTTCATTGAATTCAGAAAAAAATTTAATCACAGCAGAAAGAGCTAGACAATACGCAATTCTACACATACATGTATANTATATATATATATAATATGCTAAATGCGTAATATAAATATCGCCCTGCTCTTAAATTGTGTGGCTATGTTAATTTATCTTCTTTATCGTGTTGCTAAGATAACTGAATATGTCTAGCAAGATGGCTTGGTTTTTCACTCGGCGACACGAACCCGTCATGATCAGCTCTTCCGGAAACATAAAAGTCATACACATTCACGTAATTTACGTACAACGTATGTTCATTACATATGCACATTTTGTAAATAGCACACAGTTGTGTGGATATAATTATAATTCACACAATATTGTCGTACGAAAGTTGTGAGATGGCTGCGCTCGGTGGCAAAATAATGATTTTTACACTAACGTAATGACTGTCAGACTCAAAATTGACAGTGTCAGTGGATTTACGAGACAAACCAATCGTTGTGACAATTTTTGGTTTACTTAATATAATATGCCATTTTAAAATAATTCGTAAGACACCTTTATGCGAAAGATTTATATTCTAAATCACACAAAAATTATTCGAACGTGCAAACGAACTGTTAGAAACGTTGTTTTTTGGTTAAATACTCTGAGACCGTGTCTTAGATAATCTTAGATAGATATTAGTCTTAACTCGCGAAAATGTCGAATTCTAGCGTCATCAATGTTGTAGTTTTAAAAATGTAAATATAATTTCTATGACAATGTCGCTAGTGATAATAGGAATTTGATATTTCAATGTATGTTTAGATTAGACACACTGCACAATTCCAAGGCAATGTCATGGCATGGGCAAGGTAATGACAATGTCAGTGCTAGTATTATAATTATACAACTACAAGCCACATGTTTCTCGGCGGCGCTTGTCAGTGTTCATTTTGATGGAACAAGACGCCCGGTTGTATGTCTCAAAGTGATACTAACCTTCGGTATGATTAGCGTCTAACCGCCATTCTCTGAACTGTGCATCGCCTGAAGAACTTGCATGTTTATCGCAGAATTTGGTGGTAGCATTCTGCATCGAAACACTTCACCATCAATGACGGATTTCCGTGACCAAATGACCTAACTAGGTCAATTCTGCGCCGACGTAGTTACGACAGGGTGTAAGTTGTCTCACGAAACCGGTCGGAAACTACGCCAATGAGTAGATCTTTATTCGCCAAATATTAATCTTAGTAGGTCGTAAACTTACGCCGTCTCATGAAACCGGCTCCAGGGTGATTTTGAACACTTGTATGTCCATGGGTTGGTTGGTACAGGTCAGTGACCAATTCCTTTCAAAACACACACTGCATTTAAATACCCAATGTAATGTCGACTGTTCCAGCGATCATCAACGGACAACAACTGACCAACCACAACGCAGCCAGTATGTCAGTGGACACCGCACCAAGTGTTGACGAGCAGCGTCGCATCATCTCGTCTCTGGTGGAGAGGCCAACACACCCGTGCTGCGTGACAACAAACATTCGTGGGTACTTTCCCTTTGGCTTTTTCGTGGCAACAGAGTGGTACAGGAAATGGCAGCGTTATGTCAGTTATGAGACCCAGCAGACACCAGTTGATTCCGACTACCCAGGCAAACTGACAATGCATCAAAATCAGAGTGCCGCAGATTTTTTTCAAAAACAAGGTCTAATACAGCAGGCTAACGGCAGCCGCAACACTTTGGTGTATGA
This sequence comes from Lamellibrachia luymesi, assembly GCA_009193005.1. NCBI lineage: Eukaryota > Metazoa > Annelida > Polychaeta > Sabellida > Siboglinidae > Lamellibrachia > Lamellibrachia luymesi. The sequence goes on along the minus strand of SDWI01001578.1, from coordinate 22,487 downwards.
GTGTATATGGTGTAAGTGGGTACAGTGGTACGGTGTCGCCGACTCCCATGAGCTTGACCGGTGCTCTTTTATAGAACCGTATATGCAGGCATTTTTCGGGATATGCCTGTTGAATCAGAACAGCAAACTTGTGAAAAAGCCAAGAAGAATGTTCCACATCACAGAGGAGTGCGGTTACATTGAGCTACAGCTTCGCAGGATCTTCGGTGTGACGACCGACAGGAAGACGAAACTGTGGGTGTGTGAGAAGTCAACCGATGATCGCTTCCTACAGGTGTTAGATCGAAGCACACCAATCAACAGTATTTTCAGAGAACTAAGTGTACATCTACAACCTCCTCAGAATACTAATGTGACGTCTCAGCAGATTCAACCGAATGCCCGTTCTGTAAGTAGTAAATATCGGCAAATTTTCATTTGCATAGTTGTTTATATTTGGAGACTATTTTGCTATGTGCATTGCATGGACATTTCTGACACGGGGAGATTACATTTGTAGTGTTAATGTGTTGTTGCTTCTCTCGGCTGGTGCAGCTTAAACAAATGTATGAGTTTAGTAGGTTTGTTTCATTGCAGACAATATTGCTTTAGTTTTTAGGGACTTAATAGTTACATGACGTGTTGTTTCCATTAATGTATACTGCTGAAATACTTTTATAAAGTAAAAGTAAAGTGAGGTAAAATGACCCAGTGACTAACAATATTAAATAACAACTTTAAGTGGAAACCATACACCTATAAGGGTTACTTAAACTTAACTATTTGTATCTACAATTAAGAATAATTTTCACGCCAGTGGTTTACTAGGAAAACCTTGTTGAACACACGGCATCTTAGTTTCATGGGCCGCGCTATACTGTTAGATAATCATACGTCACAAGTGTGATATTCTGGCAATATTCGCTCCCCAAATGGTCATATATTTGCAAATATATATTCCTATGGTTGCCAATAAGATATGTCCATGCTGCTTGCGTCCAAGCCCAACTTATGCAACATATGTTGCCCCTTGTTTACTAAACTAATCCTCTTTCTGGCAAAATATCACCTTTGTTTGATACTTTGCGTTGGTTCTGCGCATGTCGGCCTCCATTAATGCGTAGGTAATGTAACTAATATCTGGTCTTGTCTTCAGGGAGTGGACCTGTCGTATATATACACCATCACGCTTGAGGTTTGTCGCAAAGATGGAACATGGCGCACCCCAGAGCCCACCTTCACCACAGAGTGTTCAAATGAGTACTTTAACAAGTACCTCATTTGCATACAACGACCTCAGTATATCACGTTAGGGGAAGAGGATTTGTCATTGAGAGTCAATCCGATGTCCGAGGGAACCAGCACCACACATCAAGAGACTGTTGGTGGTGCTATTGAGCTCGATGCGAAGCTTGTCAACAAGACAGAGACTGAACTTGACGAGAAGATCTTGGTTGGATGCGAAGAGGAGAAAAACTTGAAGGCTAAAGAAGATCGACTGGAGAAAGAGTTCAAGGCCAAAGAAGAACGACTGGAGAAAGAGTTGAATGCTAAAGAAGACCGACTGGAGAAAGAGTTCAAGGCTAAAGAAGAGCGACTGGAGAAAGAGTTCAGAGGTAAAGAAGAGCGACTTGAGAGGGAGAAGATGGAGGAAGATAGGAAGAAGCTGCAGCATCTCCGAGATAAACAAGATCAAAGAGAGTCGTTGCAAACTGGACATGAATGGACATATGGGCTGGACTTCTACACTGGTGGGCCGGCACGCCATTCAGCGAGTGAAACATGGTACTAACTTCATTGATCGCACCGGTACCCACTTCCGATACATCCTCAACTACTTGGTGGACCGGTGGCTTCAAGGACGGCGCACTACCTTGTGCCCGCGGCAGAATACTGCGAGCTCAGTGGATTGTCGGCTCTACTGCAAGGTGTTAACATGCGTTAGCATGACATCCTCAAGGCATCGTGTGCCAAAATGAGTTCCGTTTCAAAGTTTGTATGTGAGAAACAATTGGACACATACTTCCATCAGCTATTTGATAACGGGACACTTCCTCTCACATATATTGCATAACAGTAATTTAAATGCACATAACCATGAAAATGAACCCTATTTTTGAAATAATCCCCATATTCAGAATTTCAGTTGGGAAATGAGGTGTAGGTTCAGTTTGACGTACGGTAAACGAACACCATTTTACGGAAAGGTTATAATAAATACCCCGTTGTTTGAAGGCTGGTGACGAGCCTAGTTGTGCACTGCTTTTGCTGCTGCTGTAAATCATCAACAATGATAACATAGTATTTCCTGTAGTGTAACAGAACCCCAAACAAATTAGTCGCATTTATACAAAAATAAACACTATTCACTTTAAAATATAACATTATTGTCTTCCAAATAGAAACGATCGAAACACACAATTCACGGAACAGTCTACAAGCAACTATAGACAGTTTTACGCAGTTGTACTTGATAATAATTTAATTGATTAAAAAAATTAATTAATGTTAATATCTATGCACGCTTCCATGTACTTGTANACGCATGCACACAACTAATTTTAACTACACGATGGTTTCTTTGTTGTACACGCAAATTATTAGTGGTAGTAGTAGTAGTAGTAGTAGTAGCAGTAATAGTGGTGGCAGTCGTATTATAATTAGTAGTAATTGTTTACTGACACACAGTGGACGACCTTCCGTAAATGTAAGTTACTATACATACCAACTGTCTACTAGCATTGCTAAATTTCTTATCCTGAAACATTGCGCTTTCATTCACGTTTCATAACTTCCGGAATATGTATATCATAACCGAAAGTACATGATCCCATCTAGATTGTTTGACAAAAGGAGATTAAAAGTTGTGCAGCACAGCGTAACCAATGCTGATGTTTTGGTTGTTTTGTTGATTGTGGGTCATACAGTGATTTTGGTCAATAGTCCTTACCCGGAATATCATGTTTTTGATCGCTAGACGGCGGGTATAAACGCAGTGCATCGCGGGATCAGTTGTCGACGGAAGTACAACTTGTACTTCAAATTAGAGAGTCGGAAAGAATTACTGTTTTAGCAAAGAATTCATCCTACCAGTAATAACGGTACCGTAAACCGGGGTTACTTTGAACAGTGGGGAACCTTTGAAACAATTTTCAGAAACGATTCAGTCAGCAATATCTGTAAAAAAAAATTGCGTTAAGTAGATAATGTATCTAAGATTTTATTAGTGCAATCCTGTATTAATAGACATTTCCATTTAGCACTGAATCCCCTGTTGATCCCGAGTCTTCAGTTGACCCCCCCACCCCCCGTCTTCTGGTTGCTCGCAGTCAACTGTTAGCCCTCAGTCTCCAATTGGCCCTCAACCTGGCGTAAATCCTCAACCATACCCGACGGACGCTGCTTTTCCCGCAGTGCAGCGATTAGCATGAATACTGCCCTTCAATCAGCTGTGAGAGATTCCACAGGCTTTCTTCGTGACCCAGTGCTACAAATCATTGAACGGGTTCAAGTCGACTCCTTGAGAGCGACAACCATTCAGTCCATGTGTGAACACGTTGATGAATGTATCGGTTTTGAAGGTGAGGCACTACATGCTGACATGCCTAAAAGGCTCATGTTTCAATTCCCTTCACTAGCAAAACGCATCAATTTCATATCAAATCCAACCGCTATGGTACGAGAAGTTGACATAATGGCACCAAGCAAAGTCCTCAAAAGATCAATCAATGTTTCATATACCCACTATGATACCATCTTCAGGTATAGGGAAGACGTATTCCCAAATGAGACCCATATTCTTGCCCAGTATAAACCAATAAAAGAAGATGCTGGGCACTACGAATACATCGTTGCGAAATCTCCTAGTCATACGGACGCCCCCTTGCGACAAAACGTCATCCCATTCACGTGTGCAGGTTAGTGAGATGTCTGAACAGTCCTCTCAGATCAAAGACAAAAGGACTATGGAAAACAATCCGAGAGAAAGTCCTGCAACCAGCGAACCAAAATACAAGGGCCGCGTAGCAAGCTGCAAGCTGCAAACAGAGAAGAATTGAGAATGACAGTAGTGAAGCCTTGTACTGTTTCACGTTTTTCGAATTATCATGTTGATGATGTCAATAGGACACCTCTTTCTAATAAAACTGTCAGTAACGTTCTGTGGCATTTAGCTCCAATCTTCTACACCCGTTTCCTTACGGGGTACGAATACCCCTATTTCTGCATCTGGAAGTCGGAAGAGGAGTAGTGGGAATCATAAAATGTAACCCCGATAAGGCTATATCACTGAACACGTTGTGAAAACAAGACGACAGGTGGATGACGGTATACATGTTCAAAATATCCCCGACCGTGGGGTCGCTTTGAACACCCTATAAATGAAAGAAAACAACAAAACAGTAATTGTCTGTATACTGCCCCGATACTGGTAGGTAGAAATCGCACTTCCACATTCACGTTTTTCAGGAATGTGGAAAAAAAGGTAAAAACAGTTCAAAGTAACCTCTGTTTATGATAACTAATATTAAAGGTACATTAGGTGATCGTAAAAAAAAATTCTTATGAAATCGTGTTATTTAGTGTAAACTATATATGTTGTAACATATGCCGACCGGCCAAACGTATCGAAATGAAGAAGACACAATTTTTAAATCGATGCTTCGACGCTTACAACACTCGACGTCGCTGGTCAGTGCACTTCCCGAATAGCTTTCGGCAAGTTCCGAGAAGGTCGCGACCCGAGGAGGCGGAGCTTGTATTATGTCAGCGCCTGTCACTGATAAGCAACATGGCTTCCATAGAAACAGACGGTTCGTCAACGGAGTTGGAGGTATGTTATAGCACAAATTGTCGTAAATATTCCGTTTGTCACTGTGTTTGAGAAAAACCTTCGTTTGAGATTTGTTTCATTTCAGTGATTGTTATAAACAAACCGTGTCCGTCAAAAAGCATTCTATATTATTCGTACATTTGATTTGTCCGATTATAATTTATTTTATGTTCGTCTCGAGCGTGCCGTTGCCTATTACCTATCGTATTACTAGCGTAAGTAGGGACCTACATGTAATCATCTAATACCAGAAAAGATGTACGTGTACGACCTGTTTCGTGTATACGGTCTATCGGTTAAACCATTTATAAAAAGTGTCTATATGTCGTAATAGTTTTTGAAGTTGTTGACATCATTTTGGTTTGCATGCATTCGTTTTCGGTTCCCATTTCGCGGAATAAGACTGGCGATTCTTTCGCGCATAACTATGATGAAATAAAAGTAAATAAGACAGCACATTTTATTTTCTTGAGTGCCACGATCTTCTGTGAAGACTTGCATTTGTGTGTCCCACCACGGTAAACCTTTTCTTGTTTATAATAATTATAGCAAACAATGTAAATAATTATTTTCTAAAGTGGTGCTAAAATGTATGTCATAAACTGTATTGGTTATAAACGCAAATTTAGCAACATCACATCCTTTCACCCACAGCGTTTCAATGGTTCTGAGGAAAGAAATGCAGGAAGAGAAAGAGGTGGCGTTAAAAGAAGGGGTGCATGGAGAGGAAGAGGAAAAGGGCAGAGTGCATCGAGAGGAATGGGTGGCAGGAGGCGTCGACGTGGCAGAGCAAGTCTAGTTACACTGAACAGAGAAGACTGTGCACGCATGAGGAAACTGAGAAGTCAGAAAAAGGAGATACTACAGGTAAAATTGTATTTATATATGGAATTACACAATTGTAGTAAAAAAAATGCAGCTGACAAAGGTCTCTATATTATTGTTTAGCCTCATTTGTGGTATTTTTATGCATACAATAAACTGCAGTGACATAAATTATATCAAATTAATTATGAAGTGTAATAACTGAAAATTATATGTACCCAGTACAACTGAATTTTTAGTTCATTACCCTAATTAACCATAATTATAAGGATTTAATTCATTAGCATAACACATCACAAGTGCATCTAACAAGGTGGGAGAAAGATGCTTTAAAATGATTAAGTGTCATTATGTTGAATGAATTGTACAGTATTACTGTGACATGGACTTAGCACAATGCATTCTATATGTACTGGTATACATAATTATAAACTTTGTGTCATCTACATGACACCTTTTTGATAAATATCTACACGATAGATGTAGCCAGATTACATTGACTGAACTTAAGCTGTCTGTATTGTACAAAGGTTAAGGGAGATGGAGATCATTTACATGATGTGGACCCCTGCATGACATTAATTTGTTATTTTAACAACACTACATGCCATCTGTATGTCACGTAGATGACAAATGCATATTTGATAATATAATGCATATAGTACAGCCTCAATCACTCAGTGATAGGTAGTAATATTATTAGTCAATATAATTATGCAAGAAAATACAGGAAACAATCTGTAGAATAGTTGTTACATAGTTTACAAACAATGAAAACAATTTGTTATTATAATATAGATACAACATCAATTGTGATGATTTCATGTGTTGATCAACATTTAAAGTTCTGAGCCAAATATTATAGATAATAATAAGTGCATATAGTATCCCTGCAACCCTTTGCAACAGCAGCAATACACGTGTGTTGTGTACGTGAAAGAATATGCAGATATGCCAAGTGTACCACTTTGGCAGTAGAACTGTTTTTTGAGCATTTTTACAACCTGCTTACAAGCCAAAATGTACTAACAACAAAATGTAGTAGCAAACCACAAAAAAATAAGTTTACTCATTTTGAATCCAGATGTACCTGCACACCATCATTTCACGTTGAAAAGCACCAGAATGAAGTACATGTAACGTAAAATAAAAAAATTCCACACACCACAACCATTGCGCGAGGCCCCCAGCATCCGATTTTCACATACCACCCACAAATCATGGAAACCAGTACATTTACCATTTTTAGAGCAATTTTACTTGGTGGCACCTCTTCTTCGTCATCCTTCCAGGCTGACATCAGTGCCTTGACTGAGCAGGAGGCAAAAGGGCTGCTTCTGCAGATGGCCGAGAGGGAGCCAGGCCTCTTATTCGATATTATGAGGCAAAATACACCAAGAACAGTGGGAAGTGCGGTTGCTCCAAATTGGTCATTGTCAAGAAATGACCAGCGATGTCGAACGATTATGCTGCAACATGCAGCCTGACAAATGTTTCAGCCTTCGACCTGTAAGTAATACAAGAAGGTGTGTGGCAGCGGTCTCAATCTCCTAACCACCTGTTTTTGGGGCCAACTTCCCATCTCCCATCTGTTTGTGGGTCCAACCTTTTACCCAAACTCCCACCTCCCACCATTTTTTAGAGTCAATCTCCTATCCAATCTACCACCTCCCACCATTTTTTTTAGATTTAACCTCTCACCAATTTTTCAGACCAACCTCGCACTTTCTGCCACCCCAATTACTTGTGTACTGTAGTGAACATCATTTTCTGAAGTTACATATTTCTTACTACAAATCAGTTTAGTAGCAGGGTTGGAGTCATTATGATGATAAAGAAATGATAATTATTGTGTTAATTACATAATTATAACGAAAATAATCGATTTTAAATTCACATAATGATAATTAACCCGTGATGAAAAATAATGATCATCATGCCATCAGGTTATTTAATTATGTTGTCACCATTTAGGAGGAAATACCAGATTCCACGAGTTTCTCCAGGCTTTTTGATGTTTCAATGAGTTTCACCGTGGAGTATACATAGCAGGAGACACTGACAGTCAGTCACTGCTGAATGCCTAAAATTTCCTATGAAGCCTACTTTGAAGCATACTTTTAATTAAATTCCCTACACAACTTTTTTGTACACAAGTCTATGAAGACATGCTCCACAGGCTTGCCATTGAAGCCATTCACTCACTGGTGATCAAGTAATGGATAAGGGTTACACACTTACAGCAGTGGACCAACATGAATACTGACCAGCACTAAGCAGATTGTCTTCAACATTTGTATCACTAAATCTAAATCAATCATTGCAGCTCCCTGCCCTTTCATGCTGGACAATGCTTGAACAAACACAAACACCTTATTATACCAACTTTCTTACAGAATGTACATCATTGGCTCTAACCAACTGATCTCATTAAGAACTACTGAACAAATATAATCAGCTGTCCATGAAGCAACAACAGAACAGTATGGGATAACCAGACTGTGTTACATCAGCAGACAACTGTCAAGCATCACTCTTTCTTTGTTTGCGTTTTGTTAAGCCGTCATGTCTACTACAAAGTTTTCCATGCTGCAACATGGTTTGATATGTGATTGGTAATGAAAATGATAACGAAGAATTATAAATTATACACATACCTAGTGACAAGATGATAATACAAATTATAACAAACACATTATACTGATCACAATGAACACTCTTAATGACTCTGACCCTGTTTAGTAGCATTATATCTCTGGCACAGAATATGCTGTTGAGTGTTTGACCTATATCTTACTTTCATATCAACATTATTTGCAACTGTTACAACAAATCAGACCTACAATGAATATAATATTCTCATAATATAATATATATGGCATCTTGTGGCAGTACAATTATTATGTATATATGTATGTATTCATGTAACCACACATGCATAATCACCTGTCATTTTATGCAAACAGTACAGTTAAAATGCCTAAAATTTAATGATAATTATATATTTTCTACAGGAAATGGATTTACTGGTACTCGACCCTACAGTATTGACAATGGTGGGACGTTACAGAGCTGACGTGTTTGGTGTGCCAGCACGAGGGGACAATGATGCTATGCGGCATTATACATACCACCAGTTTGTTCTGTGGCGACATGGCAAGCTGGGAATAGGTAACCGCCGTGTTATACTAAGCTGTTGTGTGTGGCAAATTAGACAGACATTTCCAAGTGAAAATGGACAATACACTGGGTTCAAAGTTCATAGATTAGGTTAAGTCATTACTTGTTAAACATGAATGCACATTCATACGCTTTGTGAAAAATTATCCAGACACATTATAAAGTTACCCATGACAGTTTTGAAACCACAGTGCTTTCATAAAAATTTTTACTTTTGAATTGTTTGATATTACACAACAAATACACAGGTTAAATGGCACGTTGGTTACCTGTTCCTACCTTGCTTCTCTCCGTTACATTGGGAACTAATGTCAACGACACGGTTAAGTCTTTGTAAATCGAGTACGATGCCTGGCAACTAGCTCAGATGTTGGTGGAGCAGGCACTGTTGCGATGTTGGGTGCAATGTTTCTGGGATTGTCAGGCTTGATGCCACGCTTCCTGGCTTTGGGCAATTCATCCTCTATGCAGGCACAGATGATTGTCTCCTGCAGGCTGACAATGTACTCATAATGTTTCAGTTGCCGCTCTGGCACAATTGTCCAGTTTTTCCCTCTTTTGTTGAATACCTTGTGGTAACTGTAAATTAACAAACAAACTTAATGATGTGTTATACAACAATTAATAACTCTTGTTAGGCAGGATGGCATTTGCAAGACATTCTCCATTCCACATGCTGGTGCTATGTACTGTTTCAACGTAAATAGCTAAATGATTTAACACAAATGTAATGTTATTGAAAATACTGGATATGAATGCATATGCATAACATGATATACACATGCTGTTTTTATTTTGCACTGTATTACTGGTTGTGTATTGCAACGCAATAAACCTCCCATTGGAAATATTAACATATGTGAATGATGTTTCTTTCTTTGTGTAAACAGCCATCTGAAACATTGTTTTAATCACTATGTAGTCTTCTTTACAAAATACTAACTAACCCAAGGGGCTAAGTAGAAACATAATCGCTATTTGTGCTGTAATGGAATGTCATTATTGTTGTGTCTAACAACAATGTATACAAGCTATGCTTACACAGTGTGCCCTTTGCTGTTTGTCTTCAGTGGCAAATCTTTGTGCTTCTTCTATTGCTGCGAGGAAATTTCGTGCCCGATACACTGGGAAGCTGCAATAGATAAGTTTTAACTGTTATGTTTCATAAGCATGATCCAGTTGCCAACTCCACCGCTGGTGGACTTTGGAGCACACACTGTGAACATGGACATTCCAGCTAAGTTTGTTATCAAGATGGACACCTAGGTATTTGTACTGACCGATCTGGGCAATTTCTTCACCATGGATAACAACAGGCAAGTGATCGGCAACAATACATTTAGCATCAAAAATCATCTATTTAGTGATACTAACATTGAGTTTGAGGTGGTTGTTGTCACACCAATGTACAAAGCTTTCAATTTCAGAAGTGTACATACTGATGTCAGAATCAGCATGTAACAGACTAAGAATAGCCGAGTCACCAGAAAATTTGATTACGTAGTTGTTAGTACTGCTGCTGGTACAGTCATTTGTATACAGAATGTACAAAATCTGCAAACTGACACAGCCTTGGGGTGCACCGGTATTTGTTACCACAGTTTGGGAAAGAGTCTGATTTACTTTAACAAGCTGCACTCTGTCTGTTAGAAAAGAATGATACCACTTGATGATATATGGATTGACATTCATTTGTTTCAGCTTAGTGAGCAGGGGTGAGGTTGGATAAGGTTGAACGCCGAGCTAAAGTCTATAAACAGCTAGCATAAGCATTGGGCTTGTCTAAGTGTTTCAAAATTAAATGGACAACAGTGTTGACAGCATCATCTGTTCCTCTGCCATGACTGTAGGCAAATTGGAATGGGTCAAAATAGTCCTGAACGCCTAACCTCAGCTTACAAGCCACTAAGCGTTCCAAACATTTCATGACAACTGATGTAAATGCAACAGGTCTGTAATCATTGTTTTCTTTTGGGCAAATTATCTTTGGTACAGGAGTAATATATGAGGTTTTCCAGAGTATTGGTACCCTGTGGCTATCGACCGAAAGTTGGAATATGGGGCACCAAGCCGGAGCCAGCTCGTCAGCAAATGTTTTAAATAAAAAAGCTGGAATGCCATCAGGACCAGTTGCTTTTCTACTACATACATGTTGGAAGACTTTGGTAACAACATCTACATCAATTTCAAGCCTATCGGCATTACTGACAAACACATTGGTGAGCACAGAATCACATCTACTGGAAGAGTCCTGAGTACCAAAATGTCTGTAAAAATCATTCATTTCATCAGCAAAAGCCTGTTCATTTATATATCTAGTACTTTGCATTTATAATACAAGTTGAAATACTAAAACAAAACAAACAATGAATAAACATGATTACAGATCACCAAAGTGTTTGGTCACCTTTACTTTTTTGTTAGTGACACTTGAGAAGCCACTTTCAGAGCTGACTCCACCACTTGTCTAAGCCAGCTAAATCCCCTGTCTAAGCCAGCTAAACCCCATGTCTAAGCCAGAGTGGGTTGACGGCTCCAGTGATATGTTTATTTAATCAATGAATATTATCACTTAATATTGTGTCAAAATTTAATTATTTTTTTTAATCATCAAACTTTATTGCGCTCAAGTATCAGTGAAAATGTGCAAGAATGTACCTTTGTATTTAGTATATGGTATTTGAATAACACAATGTTGTTACTATATTTCTCTGTGACTTTCTTAAGCAAATTTTTGACTTTATCTTCATTACTTTTTTCATGTAGCTTTATTTCCATGCACTATCCCTACATGTATATCAACATAGACAAATATTTAGTTGTATCTGTAACATACCTTAACCTTTCATTAAATAACTATTTTATTTGCATATTTCATGCCCCATGTTACAGTGGCCTACTTTCCATTTAATGATTGGATGCCATCCAATCATTAATACGGTTTGCCATAATGACACGACTACGTACCTCTCCTGTAGCCAACAACATAGCCAACAATGACGCCGTTCGGCTCATAGGGAGGGTGCCATTTGACCCTGAAGTGGTGTGAACACTTCTGCGTCATCTTGAATGATGGAACAGGGCCCGGAACTGAAAAACACAATGGTCATGTGACTGTCACATGGTGCAGACAGCCAACGAGATTACTTCTTATAGTTGACAACTTTGTCTTTCCTGAAGGGATAATAAATCTTATTTTGCAGCTGAACAACATACAGTGAAATAGTCCAAAATTATTTCCATAACAGTAAAGTATAGGACATTTAGTCCCACTAATACGACCACCTCACTATTCAGGTCACTTTGCGCAGTACCAAGGGTGACCTGTACATAATTCGTTCCACTGTACATAATTCGGCAGATTCTCAATGGATTACAACCATGTTTAGGGTTATATAGTTTACCAGATAACTTTGTCATTTATCAACAAATCAGAATCATCTTTTATGCCTCCACAATGCAATTAATAATATTTATTTTCTACCAGATAATTACATATTTTTCAATGGGTCATAATCGATCATCCAGAATTTATTTCATAATTTTTCTCTATATTCTCAATGTTTTAAAACCACGTTTTTGTTCATTTATAAATTGATCATCATAATCATGTCTTTTTGTGGCTCCACAAACAGCTGATAATTTTTTTATTTTTCAAGTCATTTATCTGCTGAATCGTCTAAAAAATAACACTGACCTCCTTCTGGGGTTGTGAACTCAATCGTATCCCCCAGGTCACCCCTCTTCGCCCCATTCAGGACGAGAACCCCGGCCGTGATCCGAGAGAAAGGCCACAGGTTCATCACATGGGTCGATTCCTGGGACACTTACACGATCCGGATCATAATACTCTGGGCACGGTTCATAGTTCTCAAGGATGACGTCGTGCGAGCGGATGTTTTCTGGGTCATCCGATCTCCAGATCTGGATCTGATTCAGACAGGCAGAGGGGTTGTTTAAACAGTCAAGAAATAAAAATAAATTAAATGGGAAAATTTATATATGACTATAGATATTGGTCAGTAAATATCCTTTGATAATCTGTAATTATTGTCAAGATCTGTGATGATCTTTTGTCCAAATGTCTCACTATAAAACGTTTCATCATTAAAGCAATCTTCAGAAATCTGATCAAAATTAACTGTTGTAACCACGACTGAAAACAGGGAGCAAATCTGTTTTCCCTGGTAGCAAAATGCTGAACAGCTTTATTTTTATATATTTGTTATGGCTAAGTTTGTTTATCTTATAGTTTTGTAGCAAAAATAGCTATGTAAGACCATGAAGATGTCAATCTATATCATGCTTTGGAATCCACTTCACTTTCTCAGGCCAATGTCATCACATATATCATCTCAGAATCCACTACTATACCATATAAATGATGACAATGAATATAGCTCTATTTTCCACATTGTTGGCCTCATTACAACAAAACTGAACAATCACATATTCTGAAACTTCGTCACATCCATCATGTCATTCATATGTTGGACAAGTTTTGTCAAAATCCAATATCTCCAGCCTTTTTGATTGTGTCGCAAACACGCTTACCCTCAAAATTGGCAGTTTTCACCAAATATTAAAGCCTCTGGCAGTGTTTCGGGAATGTCACTGCCAAAATACCTACGCATCTTCAAATCTAGTTCCTACTGCAAAATTTAACAACATTCCTGTCTAAATATTTACTTCTTGGCAAATAAAATCACTGAAATCTGCTAAACTGCATATTTTAAGCACTACATTCTGTAACACTTCTGGTAGCCTAACTGTGGCCTGACCTCTGTAAAAGAACATGACGATAGCATCACCAGTTAATTACAGGAACATCTCCTACACAAAGCATGTTAAACAGAACCCTACCTGATATCCGCGGAAGAAGCTCTGGACGCAATTAGGCGACGTATCCACTGGGTCCCACATGAACTTGGCGCTGGTTGCATTCAACGTTTTCTCATCCATCCAGAAGTTGCCCGGCTGATCGAGAGGAGCTGTAAGCACAGTTCAGGTTGCCATGGATACCATGATGCACAATGCATGCAACATTACCATGGTTACTTCACAGTTAACTCCACATCCAAGCAAAAGAAAATTAATTGTTGTCATGCCAAAATTATTTCTTTTTGGAAGTATTAAGCCATATTTGATCACTGTGCAAAAGCTCATAATTCTCATAACACACACACACACACGCACACACGCACACAC
>SDWI01001577.1:77672-102561 GCA_009193005.1 Lamellibrachia luymesi | reverse complement strand
GCAAGCCGGCCACCCAACCTCAATACCCCCGTAAGGGATGGAGGAGGCGTGATTTACCAAATGCTATCAACAGCGAAAGGAGTTTACTCTCCTCCCAACCCTGGTTACCTACAAGAAATTACAGCAATCCAGAAATGGCAGCTTAACTAAGTAAATCGATAAGAAACACTTCCGACGACTCCAACTTCAAACGCGCAAATGGTTGCTACGGAAGTATCACGTCACATGATGATATCACCACATTTGATTGGTTAACGCACTAAACGGTTTCACGCAGTGACGTCACGACGTTGTAGGTTGAAGCACAGGAAGCTATGTATAGTTTGATTAACAAGTTTACGACAATTACTTCTTCCAATTGATATAATATTTCAACTATTTGATCATACTGTTGTACCAATTTTTTTTATATGGTTGTGAAGTATGGGGGTATGAGAATTGTGATATCATTGAAAAACTTCACTTGGAATTCTGTAGAATAGTATTACATGTCAACAAATCTACTTCTAAATGTATGACATATTGCTGACTAGACAGACTGCCACTAGTGATACAAATTAAGTAAAGGGTGGTCATTTTCTGGATTAAGCTAGCGCAATGAAAATATTAAAAGTTATCAGTGATAATGTGCAGATTATTACGCAACTGAAATAATAACATATTTTATTAATCACCCTAATTCTTTCAAGTTCTCTGTGTTGTTTAATATTCATAATTTAAATAAACTAATAAGAATTTGTAAGTTGATCAAAATAGTAATTGGTAAGTTTAACTAACATTGACTGTTATTATTTTTTTATGTTTTGAGTACTTGCAAGTAATCTTGGTATTGTATATTTACCTCATACACCATTGTATGGTATTAGAGAATAAAACTTGAACTTGATTATTAATGCATAGAACTGCTATGTCACATTTGTCACTATGTCCCATAATTGTTTGCAGTCCACTTTATATGTCCGCGCCACACAATATTATTTAGTTGCTTGTCCACACATTGGTAGTGTAAATAACCTGGATACATTTAATATTAAACATTATGATAGTCTCCCTTGTGTGATGATTACAATTTTTATTATTATTATCATCTTTATTCGGACTCAAGATCCACAAACATGTACATATTAAACAAATTGAAAGTTAGAAATAGCAGCTAGAAAACAAATTATATTGTGCTGAGATATGAAATGACAGCATTACATTCTTCCTTATTTAAGACATCGTCATTGTTACAATCTTTCATTTCAACCAATTCACAAATTATGTTTGCATTGTCATAGTATGTAGCATTGACATTGATATTCCACATTTCTTTACATTTATGCTTAATAGCACTCATAGGTGTATACAACAGTTCATGGTGGGCCATGTTATATTTGGACATAATGTGTCTTACATTTTGGCCCATAGTTGACCTATAAGCAAATGTCATTTTATTTGCAATATCATTAACAACCATGTTACCTGATAAGGCTACTGTTCTCTAAAACTTTATAAACCTAAAGACCAAAGCCACATCTAAAGGTACACATTCAGCAATTAATTGTACAAAATCTCTGTGGGAAGCATATGGTAGCTTCCATACCTTACGCAATGCATTACGCCGCTGTATGCACATCTTGTTAACACTGTCATACCACAGTGGCCATAGTTGAGATCCGTACAGTGCACAACAATACCGATGAAACAATTTGTTTTTTGACAACAGTTTGAAGTGAACCATACTCAGACATAAATCTATTTACATTACAGTTAAATGTCTTGATATCATCAAACACCATTTCATACTTATCGGTTGTGCTAAGTACGTTTCCGAGATGTATAGTTTTCTCACATGTAGAAACATCTGTACCATTTATTTCACAATGCAGATCAGCATCCTTCTTGTTGTACACCAATAATTTGCTTTTTGACTCATTAAACAACACATCATGTAGTTTGGCATATTTCTCACACACCTCAATCATTTTTCGAAACCCAGAATTAGTAGGACATAATAATAAAATGTAATCTGCATATCCTGCAGCTCCACAGAAATGTTGCCCAATATAACAGCCAATACCAAGGTCTTTTAATTCTTTCAACAGCCCATCCATGTATACTCCAAATAGAAGTGGAGACATAACACCTCCTTGGCGAACCCCATTCTTCACACTGAATTGGTTTGATATTATGTCATTCCATCTAACTTGTAATTTCTGGTGTGTGTACATGTGAAGTAAAAGTTTTACAACTAATGGGCACATAGCCTTATCAATTAATTTTTTAAACAACATACAATAATTTACTCTATCGAATGCTTTAGAAGCATCAAATAATAAAACATGTACAGTACTACCATTATTTACATAATATGAAATAGTTTCTTTTACCATTAAAGTACACATTGTTGTAGATAAGCCATCTTTAAACCCAAAATGTAAATCTGACGTGTCAAAAACTCCACTTTGTTGTTTGATAATAATGGCATCATAAAATTTACCAATGATGCTGCCTAATGCCAACGCTCTATAGTTATCAGAGCTATGATGCGCCTTTCTTTTATCTTTCTGAAGTGGCACCATATACCTATCAGTAAATCACTTGAGGATACACCATGACTAAGCATGCCATTATAGAGCAAGGTAGGTTAATGCTTTAAACAGTTTTTCAGTACCATGTATAATATGGTTAGAAAATATGCCATTTTTTTCTTTTTTTACTATATTTCATGCAATTTACACATTTCTTGAGATCATCAACATTAATACCATGCTGCTGATGGCAGTTGTGAACATCATCAGTATAATTTTCATGCATACACATATTAATAACAAGATTGTCAAATCTACTTTTTAATAAGTGCATGTGATCTTCATCAAATCCAAAAGAATTGTACAATTGTTCAAACTTTGAGGAAAATAAGTCAGCAATATCTTCTGACCCTATATGACCATCAATAACATTAGGCAGGAAATGACAAGATTTTTTTAAACTATGCACCTCTTTCTATAATTTACGATCATTACCTTCACTAATAACTTCAGCCATTCTATTGCTTTTTATCCTTGTTTCTTCCTTTATTACATATCTCACAGCGTAGTAATACCTGGATCGAGTACGCCTCATGATATCGGCTACTTCACCATCATGTGGCCTACCACATTGCATCCAAATAATATGCCATAACAAGGAAGTATCATGTTGAGCCTGTACATGTTCGTTCCCACCAGGTATCACCTTGCTGCTTCCTTTCTTGGCACCCATCTTTGGCAAACACATATCTGAGGCAACAATGCAACTATTTACAACAGTATTATACAAATCAGAGAAAAAACCTGCGTGCATTTTACATTAGTAATCAACACAACTAACAGCATCATGATTAAAATCAATACATGATATCAACTTATCAAGCTCACGTTTGTAATTCTTTATGTGGACCTCTGTAGATTTATGCCATGACACATCTATTTGCATTTCAAGACATATTGGAATATGATCAGAAAAATTACTGTTCATAAACACTGATTCATATTTGATAATTGATTCACGCAAGTTCTGTGTTACCATAAAATGGTGTATTGTTAACTTGCAGCCATTGCTCTTTGATCAGTATGTATATGGTATATTAGAACATTCGGCATCAATACATAAAAACAATTGTTCATTATTAACAAATGAATGGAGAGCTCTTGTCTGGGGAGTATCCCTTGTTAAATCTGTGTTAAAGTCACCACCCAATACAAAATATTGTGATGCAGTTTTGTTACAAATATCACTCATTTCATTAAGAACGTCTATATATTCAAACAAATCGTGATTTGCATAACCCTTCTCACATGGCATATACATGTTAAACAATACAAACTCGATACCATCTACTGTCACTTTCACAGCACACAGCCTCTTAGATATACACTCTATTGTATCCACTTTACAGTTAACACTGGATTACCAAATGATTGAACAGCCCCCATAGGGTCTACCTATTAATGACACACTCTCATCCATTGAGCTACAACGCATACACTGTTTGGACTAAATGAGTTCAATCTTTGTATAAATTGTGTTTTATACATACAATGTTCTTGTATAAAAAAAATCACACGCCACCAGCAAGGTTTGCATAACAACATACTTGTCAACACCAAAATGCTTACAGTTGTAAGAGCCAAACTCGAGTTTCTTCTTATTGTCCATCATGTTTATGTTTCATTTTCACTTGAATTCACACCAGATTCACATTGCTCAGTGTACTGCCAGTTCGTTTGTCACCTCCCTTAGGAGGGAAATATCTTCTAATGGCCAAAAGATTATAAACCTTCATGAGATCATCTTTAGATATTTCTAGTTTAAATGTATGATGCTTGGCATCAGTTTGTGATATGAGACATTGAGCGAACACACACACACACTTCTAGATTTAATGTGATCTTTGAGATCAGTCTCTTTTGTTACCTTTGACACCCTTTCTATTATATATATATATACTAGGAGGTGGTTCCCCTGTACACGGTCACTGTCACAACAGTGCCAAACACAATGTTTCTCTTTTTCTTTTTTCTACCTCTGTCCATTTCTGTCCATTGTTCCCATCACAGGACTTAGGTTTAGGCGGGGCCTGTTGTACGGGGTATGCCACTTTCTGAATGGTCATTGCATTTGTTGTATCGTTAGCCCGATTAGTACTTCAAGGAGGCCGTACTGCCTCTGGGGCATGTTGGACAGGACATGCCACAGGTAGACTGGCTCTGACAGTTAGATTATTATTATCTCTGTTTAACTGGACAGCATCTGCATATTTTGTCTGCCTTTCTTGCTTCTGCAGTAATATACCATGTTTCTGTACCTCGTTAAGTACATCATCTACTTTTTGTCTAGTGTCTGTGTGCTCTGCTCTGCAGAAGGTGACATTGTCCTCAACACTGTTCATTTTGTTTTCTAATCTTACCAACCTCTCTAAGACTGATGTCAAGTCCATTTCCTCTGGGGTAAAGTTATGTAATCTCTTAATGTCAACGGCAGCAAAACACGGTTCAACTTTCATTTCATCTAATTTTTGGAATGCAACATAGATATCTTCTACCGATTTCTCTGCCTTGCTTCTATTGTTTGACTCCTGTCTGTTCTGGGGATCACCCAGTTCATGACTGTACTCATCATAAAGCACCTGTTTAGCATCAAGTACATCTTGATCTGCATAACATTTCATACAGGCCATTTGAATTTTCAGCTTTGATGATTGATGTCTATACGTGTTAACGTATGCCAATAACTCATTTACCCTAAGTTTCTTTTGCACATTTAAACTGTCTGTAATTTCTTCCACATTTACAGACGCTGCTGCAGATTTTACAGGAGCCTACTTGCATTGCCTTATCCCTGCCTGTTTGCTTGCATTTATCACACTTCATGTTGTACTTTTACAGGCTACCTCAAAGTGTACAAAGCCAATTATTGCATCACCTGCCCAGACAAGGGTGTGTTCAGTGGACCACAACACTGACCTACCCTTCACTAATTCTACACAGCACACACAACAATATACAACACAATAACTCAACACAGCAGCAACACTTTCACAAACACAGGTGACCTTAAGGTGGACAAGTATGTTACACTACATTATGACAAACCTGAAACCACAGACTATGATCAAACCAGTTAAAAATACAGGTATACTAGCACAACAATCTTAGTGTGGTTTTCTGTATGCTGGTGGCGCCTCCTATCTAATCTATGTCATCCTAAGGCGTAAATTGCTAAATTGTTGCAAGTCGTGTGCTTAGTTGACTTAAAACTCGTGAAATGCACACTGGTCCCCACTGAACAAAACACGATTTGCTTGTTGATTTAACCGTCGCAGCAGTTGTTGAACCGATTTGAAAATTTAATCGCGGCAATTAAGTTGTGTGATGTGTCGCAGAATCGGTCACTGTACGCTGGCTAGAAATTTAAAAAATCAGTCCCAACAACGGGCCAATTACAGAGGAGCATTTTCTTAAGTGATCGCTTCTATAATAAACTCCAAGTTGGCAGCCACTGGATGAAGACAGAGAGGCTACATTTATAGAAATGTGGCCGGAGAAGCCGGTTCTAGATGACAATGTTTCAAAAGAATAGTCTCACCGAAACAAGCGACTCGTCGATCTGAGTGAAATGGCCGAGGTGATCGACACTTCCAGTAAGGCTGACCTGAGTGAGATGGCCGAGGTGTTCGACACTTCCAGTAAGGCTGACCTGAGTGAGATGGCCGAGGTGTTCGACACTTCCAGTAAGGCTGACCTGAGTGAGATGGCCGAGGTGTTCGTCACTTCCAGTAAGGGTAACCTGGAGCAGCGCTGTACCACTAAAGGAAAACTGTCAAAGTGTACACCATTAATCTACGTTAACATGTTTTTAATGTGTTAATATATTATACACAAATATGTGTGTTGCCTATTGGAAAACTATTTTCAGCAAATGAACAAACTAGATGCATTTGAAAAATAGCAAGTGTACTCCAAAAAGCCGTTTTGCCCCATCACTGGGACAAGACGGCCACCTGCCTGGGGCAATACGGTCCACAACTCCCGTCCCCGTGTTTTTAATTCGTCATGCTTGGTCACTCCGTCACTGCACGCTAAAGTCAGTGCAGGTAGTGGTTGTCCAACAATGACATTGTGCTCTCTTGACTGCAGAGCAGAACAAAGAAACGCCATGTCTGGTATTCGCTTGAACAGGTTTGATAAACAAAAAAGCTGCAAACTTGTCAAAATCCGCCCTTGTCCATAAAGCCCGGTTTGTCCGACGTCAAATTTTATCCGCTTGGTGTATCTTGGTTGCTAGTTACGCACACACGCACGCACGCGCGCGCGTATGTGTATACATGTTACGACAGACAATGCCGGTTTATATCTAACAAAAAATATTTTACGACTGAATGGAAATTCATCTATTATTTCCCGTGGTTGACATTCTCTGTTATAATTCATTGTTATTATATACAGTACTGTAGCTATGATATGTCTATGGTATTGATACATTGATGTCGACTACCGGTTCCCGCATGCACAGATACACCAAGTTGATAGTGTGAAAGATGCAAAATAAAATTGAATTAATATTATTGCAAGCTGAGATCCTCTGTCTGAAGATCTCCTAACTTCGCGCTGTAGCTGAGATCCTCTGTCTGAAGATCTCCTAACTTGNGGGGGTAGCTGAAATGCTTCAGAATGAGTGTCGAGAGGGTCTCGCAAGGGGTATGAGATAGGGGCTGAGGTCCAAGGCTACTACTTTGACATGTATGATCTTACAAAGATGACAATTCATATGTCAGCTCTCATTTGTTGGAGGCTGCGCCAACGAGGTGTCAGTCGGCTAAAGTCCGGGATACACTGACACTTTTTCGCCCGACCCGACTGAACCAGTCAGTTCTGGTTGAGTCGGGTCGGGTCGGGTCGGGTCGGTGTCAGTCGGTTAGTGTATCCACACTGCCGACTGAAATCGGGGTGAATCAGTCGGAGGTAGTCGGAAGTTTTCAAGCAATGTCGAAACAATAGCCCCGATTATCGGACTCAGTCTGGTTAAGTCAGATCAGAGTTGCCAGTGTATCCACCCCAGTCAGGCAATCGATGTTAGTTGTTCCCGGTCGGTGAAGTGGCAGCCAATCAAGGGCGCGTGTGACTGTCCATACACACCGGTAAAAATGGCGGAGACAAGAACGTGGACGACAGCAATAGAAGATGCGTTTGTGTCTTTATGGGAAGAGAGGCCCAGTTTATATGGCACGTGTTCCGACATAAGTTCGTACATCAAGACATCCATGCGGAGCAGGGCGCGAAACGATTCGTGGTCAGGAAGACGAAATTCCCGCACCAGTTTACCGTAGGCACCCTGCTCTTGATAGAGGCGTAGCTTAATGTCTCCACAATTGACCAAACACGAGCGGCTATGTCGTCGTCGACGACGACGCCTCCGCAACAGCAGAATAACTGCTGCCATAGCTGCTGCTCGTCTCACCCCTTTCTCGGGGTTTTGTTAGATTTTCCACTAGGGTGCATGGTGCGAATATTTGCCGCTAAGGTCAGGGCAGTAGCACCCGATCAGGTCAGACTCAGTCGGTGTCAATCGGTGTATCGTATCCACTCCAGTCGGGGTGACTCGGGTACCGGACTGACCGACCAGTCTGGGTCAGTTGAGTTGAGTTGAGTCGGGTCTGGGCGTGTCGGGGAGGGGGGGGGAGTGTTAGCGTATCCCGGGCTTGATGTCTCCACACTTCCGACTGAAATCGGGGTGAGTTGGTGTCAGTCGGGGTATAGTCGAAACTGTTCAAGCAGTGTCGTTACACTGTCACTGGACCCGATTATCTGTCTCTGGCTCTGGTTCAGTCTGATCGGAGTTGCCAGTGGATTCAGCTCATTCGGACAGTCGATGGTAGTTGTTCCCGGTCGGTCAGCCAATGAGGAGCACACACACTGACTGTCCGCGCACATTGGCAAGATGGCGGAGACAATGTGGACGACCGCACGAGAAGATGGGCACGGACCGCAGACACTTTTCCCATAGGCGACCATTATAACATTCTTACGCCTACATTGAAAATTTATCCTACAATTTTGTTATTTCACAGCACATGACAGACCCACTAAGACACCTGGTGTGTGAAATTCGTGAAAATTATATACCTCCTTTTTGGTTTCCAAAATATGACTACATTCTGTCTAATGGCCACTGAGTCCTTACGCAACAGGTATGCCAACTGACAAATGGCATCATTTCAAAGCTCAGATGCTAGTGTGCACAAAAACATCACTTCCACTCACTCATTCACACAATTTCTGTTCTCACAAATACACCCAAACTGCACAATTAATTTTTTCCTTGGGACTCTTTATGTAATGGCGGATGGATTCTGACTGTGTTCCGTGCCCAGATGAGTGGACAGACGTATTCTGACAGAAATGTGTACGCCAAGACACCCATGCACAGTTGGGCGCGAAACGAATCGTGGTCAGTTAGTTGACCGTTCTGCATCAGGCTACTCTAGCCATCCTACTCTTGATGGAGGCGATGTCAGGGCTTAGCCCAGTATGAGCGATTACGATTTTGCCGACGACGACGCTTCCAATGAAGCAGAACAACTGCTGCTGCTCTTGTCTGCGCGTCCTCAGAGTGTTGAACAATGTTGTTGAAACTGGACAAAACTGATAACTAAACATATTTTGTATTCGTGCATTCAATGTTTATATGCTTCTACGAGAAATTAGTGACAGCAGACAGGTAACTATTATGATGGGTGTCATAGTGAACTCGTTGGTACGTATTAGATGGGTAATGGGGGTGAGTTGATCGCGTTTATGAGTGGTGAGGAATAGTTTACGGAGACAGGGTGACATGTCTCACCCTGGGATGTATCAGTGGCACGGGCAGGTAATCAGCAGGGTATTTAGCAAACTCGTTGACTCGAGTCACAGGGGATGATTCTATTCGCCCATTTTCGTGACTTTCGACTTGATTTCAATTCAGGGAGATGATTTGAAAGTTGACTTGGACTTGGGTGTTGTTGACTTGGGACTTGACTTGTCAGATTGTGACTTGTCAACAAGTCTGATGATTCGAAGCGTACGCAAAACGAGACCACATTTTTATAAGGGGCCGCACCGAATGCAATAATAGTTATTAAATACTTAGTATGATAGGCTAATGTTGCAGCTGGGCAGCATCCACCTAACTTTCCCGCGAACAATTACCGCAGTCAAACCACAACAATCATGGCAATTGGTGAACGCTGATGAGTTGGGATTTATCTTGGAATTCAGAGAGATGACTGGAGACTTGACTTGACGGACACACATACTGACATACCTAACTTTTGCAAATGTTGGCATGTAGGGGTCTATGATCAGTGGCGTTTTATTTTTGGTGGGGGAGGGGGCTGCCCCCCTTTGGCTTAAAATTGAGATTGTTTCGCGCTAGAATTTCACATTTTGGGAAATGAGCCAGCACAACATTTTGATTTGCTCTCTAGGTCACTGATATATATGACCCACTATATATGCCTGAACAATGTGATCATCGAATGACGTTACGGAAAAGCACTATTCGCGAATAATAAAAGGAAATTGTTAAACATTTTCTTTGCAATTATCCAGTATCCGTTGGACATCAAATGACGGAGATTTATGGACTATGTCAAAATGTAAGAGAATTGACATGTATGACTCTGAGCAGTGGGCAAATTGCCATTTTACAAAAACTGTGTCCGTTCTGACCACTAAATGTGCATTTTGGGAGTTGGACAATCATAAAAAACGCCCTGCTTCCTTACAAATACATCGTGACTGTTACGTGCTGTACGTGTCCATGACGCATGCAAGGTCACTGAACCTCATAAAGGTTTACACGAGGGGTTATTAGTGAAGGTGAAAGGACAAGAACCGTTGAAGCGAAGTCGTCTATCCAGTGAGATAATTACGTCGTGACGTCTCAAGTCTCAAGTAGTTATACTCCAAACAGCCCAATCTTGAGCTAACGCAGGAGTTTGGACCAACGGCTTTTAGTGTCTCTTCCGAAAGACACGGGCAAAGTGGGGTGAACGAAACTGCCCAAGCTTCGAAACGGCGGAGGTGGAATCGAACCACCGTCCTCTCGATCGACAGGCGGGTGTTCTAACCATTAGACCACCGCTCCCCACCGTGCTCTACACGGCTGGCTGCTTTCGATTGAATTACGTCAGTAAACACCCTCTTTCTACATCCGGCCATTTCTGCAGTGTTTCAGCACACGTCATCACTAATGTGATTCTCGGATTCTTCCCTAGAGGCGCTCCGCACACTACGATTGGGCATTGCATTAGGAAGATTTAACTGTGAATTTTGCATGGAATTGGTCTATATTAACAGTATAAAATCAGCATATTTCAATAATTAGTCACTCTTCTCAAACATGATTCACTTTGTAAGTACAATGTAGCAAACTGCTATAAATTATCCTAATATAAATAACTCTTGACCAAGGAATTTCTCGTTTATTGATCCAAGTTTAGTGCCTATGTTGAATATCTACTGAAACCCCATTTTGATTACTAAAGGTACACGTAATAACAAGTGTGTTTCATGCTACAAAGATTTTTTGGTGTTTCTGGTACAAAACGGGGTTCGTTCGAAACTTGTTGATAAATCACAGATTTCATATAAATGTCATTGTTTATTGTGTTCTACCCCCAAATTTACTTTTCTTCAAACAATTTCTGAACTGGCAGTAGAGTATGACAACTGCATTGTAAAATGGCACTCATCTGAGGAACTCTCGGCAAAGGAATGTTTTATTTATTGATCCAAATATTGATTATCGGAAATGGCTACTTGTAGCTTTTTTATAAATGCAAAATTTTCATGCCAATATTCAGTATCCACTGAACACCATTTTGATCAATAAAAGTACACATAATAATAAATGTGCTTGAGACGATTTTGTTTGGGTATTTCAGGTACAAAACGGGGTTCGTTCAAAACTGCTGTTGAATGATCACAGATTTCATATAAATATCATTGTTTATTTGTTTTGTACCCCCAAACATTTGCTTTTTCCTCAAACAATTTCTGACCTGGCAGTAATTGTTTTTATAAACCATACAAAATATACGACATACGCCCGTGTCGTGCAAAGTACATGTCAACATTGTTTTTAAATAAAAATAAATAAATATACGCACATGCATTAACAAATATATGCAATCATCGAACTATAATCCAATCATTACTCATTGGATATATAAATGAGTGTAATTGTCGAAATAGATGAAACTTTAAAAAAGGGTGAACTCATTCACGCAACAAGTGGATTTTCCTATATTTCTAGACGGCATAAAAGGCTGAATAATATCTTTATTGTAGCACTAATACTTATATAAATGAAAAGAATCTCAATTGTTCAATTTATGTTAATTCCCATGTGCGCATGCGCCAACGTTTGTACGTAGTTGAAATTTGCTTGAGAATCAACGCGATAGCAGACTTACCTCGCAGAGCCGCCATGCTGGTGAGCTTTGCGGGTCAAGGTGAAGGTCGTTTTACCCAATTCCAGTCCCATTAATTTTACTGTTGCTTATCCGACTCTCGCTCGGCTTCGTGAATCCACCGAGAAGAATTATGTGTGCAACAAATGGTGGCGCCACATCGCGGAGCCCGGATAATCGAGGTTATCTCGCCCCGTGATGCAATGTTATTGGCTAATTTTTTGATTCTGCTACCACACGCTAGGGTTTAAAGTCAGTCCCATTGCGCGGTTGTTTTACATCGTCATCGACACCGGTTACGGATCAAGTCAACGTTCGTATCAAGAACTAAGAAGCTAGGTACGTAGACATTCTGAACATATATACGTCGTATGAAGCCACTGTTGGCTATAATCTACGACAGTTTTCGTCAGAGTTCGAACATTTATGTGGTAGGGTATGACAGTGTCAGTGGCTGCCATGATATGAGTGGTTTCACTTTCACTATAATGTTTGTAGTCGTGCTGTCCGAGCCGAAGCAGGGGAAGTGGTTTTGCCCTGAATATCAAAAGGACAAGAGCAAGCAGACACTGTATAATTATTAGCAGCCTGAAACTCAAGAAGGAATGCGTGACTGCAAGGCAACGAAGGCATTACTTCAGGCACAGGGTAGTGAACGGGTGTTCCAACGGTACTACCCTGTGCCTGAAGTAATGCCTTCGTTGCCTTGTCATCCACTCGTACAACTACATGTCATCTCATCTACTAGTCAAATGGATCAATGGGCCCATTCAAATTGGTCAGTGCACAGCAGACGGTGGCTGTTTTGTCATTCGTGGCAATTCTTTTTTCCATCATTTACAAACAGATAGTCAATTGGCAGTTTCTCCAATGAAGGTGTACTTTTGATGAAGCAGGCCAATGACATGCTCAACATGGATTCACAGATGAGCAAGCTTGCATGATCGTTCCAGCTCGATTGCCAGGTTTGCTAAATCCTAGCAATGTTGGCGGTGCTTGAGGTGCTGAAAATGCAAAGAATATATGGCTTCATCATTACCCGTTCCTCCTTAATTCTATACCTGGCTCTCCAGCCAACATCAAGAAGATCAATGAGTACTGTAGCAATGTACAGTTTTATGATGATTGTTAATGTTAAAGAAATTCAGGATATAATGCAGGCGATGCCTATAAACAAAGCCCTGGGTTATGATGAACATTTTAAATATGCGAATGAAAAACTTCATGTTCTCATGTCACTGTTATATAGCAGCATGTTAATTCACATTTGTTTTACCGGATGCTGTGACGATTACCATCATAACCACCCATAAGTAAAAATAAGGCTGGTGACCTGTCTGATAACAACAATTACCAACCCATTGTTCTCGCCACAATTGCTAGTAAATTACTTGAATCTTAACTCTTTCGACACTACGTAGCAAATGGCTCATCTATGTATGTTACTATGTCGGATGCCTCCAAGTCCTTTAACAAAGTCAATCATAGTAAACTAATTGACTTTATTTTAAGACCAAAATCAGCACTTTAGGGCCATTAGGACCAAAGTTATTGCTACATACATGGTTAGATGTAATGCAAAATTGTTAAAAACGCACTTCAAATTGCCGGTCCCACTCAAACATTTTGCATGAAACTTGTTGATACAATGACCGTGTTACAGAATTTTTTATCAAAATCGGGGTTTACTCATTTTTGGTATATCGGGTCAAAAGTCAGTGTCAGTGACCTTTACAATAATTTTGTTGATGCATATCAGTTGATAGAACAATGTTTTAGTTTTATTTCATGACCAAAACCAGCACTTTAGGATCATTAGGGCCATAGTTATGTATACATTATGTGCTACAAGGTAACGTGAAATTGTTGCAATTTTTTTATCATTAATATGCAGTAACTCAAAAACTATTTCACTCAGAAGCCTGAAATTTGGCTTAGGTAAATTTCACAACAGACCCAATATGTGTGCCAAATTTCATCAAAATCGGAGGGGTAAAGAATATTGCTGGTTGATTTCATATGGAATGACCAAGTAATATGTGGCTATGTGTATGATAGTTCGCACACATGTGAAGTTCTAAGGGCTGTAAAGGTTGCTATAATCTATAGATCACATTGTCTATACAAACGTACCTTTATTTTACTGTATTCTTTGCCGAAATTACGACATTTGCAGCAAAATATTGCTGCCATTGTTTATGCTTTAATTTAGGCATCGTGACTTTTGGCAAAAAAACTTAATTAATAAAAAACAATGATGCGAAAATGTCACTATGTTTATGTATTTTAAACAAATAATTATCATGCACGCACACACACGGGTGTTTACATATCATCTGATGTTGGTCATTAATCGCCCCAACAATGCCAATCAAACGTCATCTTTTCCATAAAACGTTTTAGTAAACACATGCACGTGATGACGCAAGCTGTCATACCACATCACATGTAAAGATTCTCCATAATGTATGCATCACGTGATGAAATCCAAGCACCACATTGGTTCACATCCTCCCATGGTGCTCAACCTACCTAAAAAAACATTGGCCTACAATAGTTGGTTACTGTTTATACACCATATATTGCCATAATACTGGTAATCACTGATGGATGTGTATTGGTATAAAAAATATTTTAGATCTTAATAAACTTGAGTAAAATGGAAATGGTACAATTAAATTGTAACAATTTAACTACACCCTTCTATACAACATCATTATGTATATTATGTCTATGACTGTTTTATAATTTATTATGTCTATTTATTATACAGGTAACTTACATTTCTGTTCACCCATTTTCAAATACACTATTGGTAAATAAAACTTTCATTCCGTATTGAATATAGTGTTATATTACATTAATATGTAATGCAAAATGTTTTGCAGGAAATTAAATATTAAAATATTGATATTATACTATATGGCATATTTTTTTTATTCCTCGATTTGGGTAATTTAGACAATGAACTCGCCATTATTAACCATAGAACAAGCTACATGTTTTTTATGAGCTGTCCTTTGTTGCTGCTATTGCATTTTTATGAGTGCATTTAAAAATTAATTATTGAATAATAATAATTTGTTAGATTATGCACTGGATACACAATTTTATGTTAGGCCTTCCTCATATTGTTTTAGTCAACTCAACAGAAATGCTCATATTTTTACTAAAATAACTCTTTCGACACTACATAGCGAATAGTTCATCTATGTATGTCACCATGTTGGATGCCTCCAAGACCTTTGACATTGACAAAGTCAATCATAGTAAACTGTTCACTAAACTAATTGACCAGGACTTCTTCTTTTATTGTGCGCATTCTCTATTACTGTTACAGCACTCAGAAATTCACTGTCACTGTCAGATGGTATCAGAGCTTCTCTGAATTTTTTACTGTTTCAACATGGATAACTTAAGTGTAAATCTGAACAAACTACAAATTGATTGTCTTTATGCAGACACCATAATGAACCATATGATGTGCGCAGATGATCTTTGTATTTTTTCACCTAGCGTTTCTGGGCTGAGAAAACTCACTGATTGTTGTGCCGAGTATGGCAATGTGATATAATTTAAATGCCAACAACTCTTACTGTGTGGTTATTGATAACAAACCTCAAGACAAGAAAATTATTCACTCTGTTGCAATCAATAACCAAATACTACCTCACACTGAGAAATGTAAATACCTTGGCCATATTGTCAACAATAACCTTACTGACGACGATGATATTACCAGGCAGAAAAGATGTATTTATGCTCAAGCAAATTTTTGCTAGAAAATTTCACTTATACAGCAGCACCATTAAAACAAGTTTATTTGTTTCATGCTGTAGTGCTATGTACACATCAAATCTTTGGTGTAATAAAAAAACAACCTGAAAGGCATTACTGTTGCATATAGCAACAGTTTTAGAATTCTACACAACTTGTCACCCCGTTGTAGTGCAAATTATATGTTTGCTACAAATTCTTTAAAATCTAATTTTACTCTTTCTACATGTAATTTTAATAAACAACATGTATGTATATTTTTATGTATTTTATTTGTATTGTATATATGTGTGTGTGTGTGTGTGTGTGTGTGTGTGTGTGTGTGTGTGTGTGTGTGTGTGTGTGTGTGTGTGTGTGTGTGTGTGTGTGTGTGTGTGTGTCTGAAATAAACATTGTTGTTATTATTATTCATTGTAAGAAGCCAATGTTGGTTATAATCTACGACAGGTTTCTGCATATGTTGATCATTATGTGGTAGTGTGGGGCAAGACCAAGGATACCCCTTTATATGGCTTTAATTTTAAGGGAAAATAGCGATGGTTATTCATAGACATATTATTTTGAAGTACATATGCCGTCATACAGTTGTGTGGTTATTGTATGTCATACCAAAACATCAGTGACGGTTGACAACACTAACATTATGTTAATTAAATATATTATTGGCCAGGCCTGGGACAAGACGGTGCTGATGCGTTGTCTCTTAGTACTCCAAATGGTCATGTATCATCTATGCGAAATGATAGATCATACATTTCAAAATGCGTAGCTTTTATTAAAGTAATCACAATTTCAACTATTTAATCACAAACATAATTTGATGAAATCATGGATGTGCTCTTTGGCAGAATGGCACTAGGTAGCCAGTGGCGTACTTAGGGGGAAAGCCTTGGCCCCCCTTTGGCTTAATTTTTTACTGTATTTTTCCACTGTGCCATTACATGGTAGCCTGGGTGACAAGGCTTGCCCCCCGTCAGCGAGATATGCCACTGTAGGTAGCAGCATTGCATTCATCAAACAGAGAAAGGCAGCAAGCACATATAATGTTGGAAATATGAGGGGCATCTTACCCCACCCTACCCTACGTCACTGAACAGGGCTGTAACTGGCAGACAATCCGGAATCCATGTCTTTAGTACTGAAGTTAACTAACCTTATGTTGATTTGTTTTCAATGATCACATGATATACAAATATGTAGACCTATGGTTTCAGCATGGCTAAATAGTAAATACATTCCTGCGAAGTCTGAGTTGTTGCATTGCAGCATGGCTAAATACTTCCCAGCAAAGTCGAATTGGTGTTTTTATCAACAGGTGTACAGAAAATGTGTTAATTTGAAACAGAATGTCCCTATACAGTAATATTAAAACCTATAATACCCTGGTGCAGTAGTTGTCATGATGTGAATATCTGTATTACAGACTAGACATGGCTCAACCCCAGAAAACGAGTGTCCGTGCTGCCACCGCATCCAGAGCTTCGGTTGCCGTGACAAGAGGTAATAACATAGCCCTATTATGATACTGAGTTGATGGTTACAATATAACCTGCCATTCATGTCGTGCAATTGCAACACTTTAAAGCAAAATTTAAAACCTGAACTTAATAGGTGCTCTGTTTTCTGCTCAAATCTGTCTGTGTAGCACTGTAGGAACTGTTACAGTGTACTGAATTAATGGATACATACAATATAAAGTACCATTCATATCATGCAATTACAAGACTATTATGCAAAGAATCTTAGTAAGATGGTGTTGAAAAAAAATGGATGTGGCTTAAGCTGTTGTCAATCTTTCTGAATGGCACGCTTTAATAATATAGTGATGTCATATAGATACTTATAAAATTGTTTCTTAGTACTAGTAGTGTTTTCTCAGTTTTAGTATATCTTGCATGGTTGCTATTTTATATTCAGAACCAGAAAGAATCCACCGAACATGTAATTTTGTATTTTACAAAAAAATACACGTGTTATGTATAGAAATTATCTGTTTTATTTTCAAGTAGGAAAGAGTGCATATAATGAAAATTTGTGTTTCATTTTGTTAGGCCCACTGACTGACAAGTTTTTGATGAAGGTTGCTCGGCATGAGCTAGCCTGTGATGAACTGGTTCAGCTCGGTGTCTTCTTGGAGTTGTCATGTTCTGCGGTCCAAGAGATAATCCGTGACTCCAAGGGAACAGTGACCAGCACATTCGTTATCCTCCAGTCATGGAGAAATAACACAAAAGCTGTCAGTTCCGGTGACATGTATGAACAAGTTTGTGGCGCGTACATGGAGCTGAAGAAGACGGGCGCTGCCGAGTATATCCGAAGTGGTGAGTGTGTCGCAGTGACAAGGTCACAATCTCCCATCGACCTTCCGTAGTTCATAATCAAATATATTGGCTGGGATGGAATAATTCGTATTAATGCTGTATTAAAATGCACCTCTTAAGTGAATCACTTTGTTTTGCGTGAAGTGATTATGTTAAGCGGAGTTCACTGTGCCACATTTTATATGACATCTAACAATAAATACAACTGTGATATCTGACAAATAATTATTTTCTATTAATAGACAAATATTATTTCCTATTAATAGAAATGCAACATGGTCATCCGAAAGTGTCTACATTGTGTGAGCATTGCTGCTACTAATTAGGTAGCGTTTACACTAAATAATTATGCAGATCATAAAGTCAGGTGCATCCGAGACATATGACAACTTTATTTGACTTGAGTCACTGCTTCAAAATGATTCAGCACCACTCCAAAGACCCAGGTTGTCTTGTATAGTTAAGACTTGACACACTAACTTTAATGACCCAAGAAGAGTATCCCACAGCATTTCTCATAGTTTCTGTCATGAGCTACATTTTTCTAAAGCACAGATAATAATAGGCATTTTGCACAAATAACCCGACCAACAGTTGGAACTACACCATGGCCATCACCTGCATTAGATTAAAAATCACAGAATCTGAAACACTCTTGGAGATTAATAGCAAGTTGTCTGATTATTCAAAAAGAAAACATATTACAATTTATTTGTGGTGCAGCTGCATATTATTTTATTGATGTGGTATTTAGATAAGATTGCAAAAGGCCAGTGAATCATGGAACATAGCCTATGACAATTGGAAGAAAATGGTTATATAACCAAAGAATAGTTATGCACGTAATTTAAAAAAAAAAAGTTAAACGCGAAACTAAGTTTATGATAAATTAAAAGCATGTGTAACCTGGTAATCAACTTTACCTGGTCATCAGCTTTACTGGTAATCAGCTTTACAAACCATTCAACTTGAACATATGTCTGAACTACTGATTAAAATGCATATAAAACCAAAGTAAATGAGCAAGGTTGCTAAAAGACTTGTGCTTCTTCATTGGCTAGTTAAAATTAACAGTAAGCACTAAAAGTTTCAGAGCACTCCAAGGATAACGTATTTCACAGAGAACACTTTGCACACGTAAAATGTATGGCACAATTTTGTAACTTTGTAATTTGCTGATATATTTATATAATACACTATGGAAGTATTGAGTGGGTTTCATTTGTTTCAGAGCAAGTCCTCTACCTCAAGGATCAGTTGCAGAAAACTCGAGAAACATCTCAAACTTGGAAGCAAAACTCCAATGGTACATTTCTTGTGAAGTTTGTTTTATCACAGGGTTGATATATAAACACATTTGTTGTTACAAATTACAAACACGTGTTAGAATGGGTCCACAATAAGAAACATACAGCTTTATATATTCAACAACATTGTTTTGTACAATAAATATATCTATAAGTAAAGTAATGTCTTATGCCATTCTGTGAATTGATAGAACATTTGTTGAATAATAATATTCTTTGAACACTACATTTGTTTAATCTCTTTAGAAATTATAAAAGCTAATTATGTGAAAAGATCTGTGTTTGCTGAAATTGTATTTAGAAAATGTAGAATTGAGAAGAAACAAAAATAGAAATGTATGAACTGAATTTGTTTCAGAACAAATGCGACTGGTAAAAGACGAATTGCAGGAGTTGAAAGAAGAGCTTCAAAAAACCAACGGTACATTTCTTGTCCAATGCAATTATTGCACATTACCTGGTTGTTATATAAATTCAACATGTTAATTTGTCCATTAATATATTTGTTCAAATTACCTTTTTAGCTGTTTTGATTAAATTGTGTAATATGGTCTTAAATAGCTAGTCTGTGTATTATCTAAATTTAACATTAATATATTAAATAAAGTGGTGGGGAAAGAATGCAACAGTTAGACTTGTTGACAATAATGAAGAAGGAATTTTGATGAGAAAGTTGTTTATATAATTAAATCTGGCAAAGGTATGATGATGAATCACACGTAGAGTTAGTAAAATATTAGACACATTTTTTGAACATGGTGTTTTATGTTCAGAAGTATGATGGTGCTACAACATAAATGTAATGTGTTTTTATTCATTATTTTGCTGAACACTGTCTTATTAGTNCATGTGAAAGTAGGTAAATATTGGTGCCAAAACAAGCTTGAATGAGGTCAAACATGTGCAGGAAAATATTAGAGCACAATCTGCTATTTTGAACATCTGTCGAACAGAAACAGTTTGCAAGGAAAACGTAAACACAATGCACTGGACTAATGTAATACACAGGATTAGCAGGACATTATTAATTGTAAATACTGTAATTCTACAACATTTAAAAACTATAATTTATGCCCCAAAATGAGCATTTATGTCAGATTCATATTATGTTTAGACAAAATTGTTCAAAGTTGATGAAATTTGAATCCAGAAATAAATATTGTATTAATTTCAGAGTTCGTCTGTGAGCTAACAGATTCAGTCAGGTCATCTCAAATGTGAAAAGCAGGAGAGGCCGCTGAAGGCACATTTTTATTTATACCAGCGTAGATTTAACATACTTTATATAACAATGTAAAACATCTTACACAGCCATTTAAAGGTTCCTCCTCAATTCAATGTTTTTGCCTGTCTCATTTCAAATTAATTTTTTTTTAATTCAAACCTACCTAGTATCCACTACAACATCCTAGCTCGTCTATGTAACTTTTGTATGTAGCTTTTGTGAAATCATCAAACAATCTATAACATTATTTAATGCTTGATCCAGCATTGATTGAAGTGATAATGGAAACGTTGAAACATCACGAATTTCGCCCTTGGTGAAATTTCATAACTTTGTCATGTGATCGGTGAGAGGATGAAGTCACGCCAATGATCGTCTTGACCCCCTAAAGTGTTTACCATTTTTTGCTGTTCACACACTACATATCAGGACATCAATGAACTGGATTCACGATAAGCTAAATCAATTGAGGATGGAGTTTTAAAGTAAGGATTGTCCATGAATAAACAATTTCTATTAAAAGATAATTATTTTTGTTTAATGTATCATGTTTGGTGTAAGGATATTGTGATGGCCCATTGTCTGTGCATCTGTTTACTGGTTGGTATCTAAGGCAGGTCACAACCCAGGTACTATTATACTGGTCAGTTTCTGTAACTGTGCATGCCTGCAAAGGTAATGTGATTCAGAGACTTCTATTATACTGCTGTAAAAAAACATGTAGACAATGACTTATTCTGTAGAGACAGTTTGAATGAGTCATTTTATTTTAACAGGTGTTAAAAATATGTACTTTGAGCCAGTGGTCAGTCTGCCCAAGGTGACTGACCTGAGGACTGGGGAGGAGGACTGTGACGTGTTGTTCTGTCAACGTGCCAGGCTGTATCGCTTGATGGACAAACAGTGGAAGGAAGGCGGCATTGGGGAAATGAAGCTACTCAGAAACAGGAAAACAGGTCAACATCTACTTTGGTTTAATATTTACATTTCTCAAGTCGCTGATTATTTGTTTTCTTTGTTGTTTTGTACATTTCTGTAATCTTTGTGACAAACTGATACTTGTCATTCCTGGGTGAAATCAGTTGGAATTTGGACCGCCCATGCTCATCACAATCACATCACATCGACTAAATCAGTCTCGCTAATATAAATCCCTCGGATTCATCATCATTTTCTGTCTAAAAATGTGCAATAAAACAGGCATTACCAGTGCTGCTAGTTCTGGCCATTATTGCTGCTCAGAAACCGTGACAATTTGGAGTGAAAATTTTTTATTTATCACATAATTTGTAAACATGGCCAGTATTTTCATAAAACAGTGAGTGTAAATATCAATCAGTGTTATGGGCCAGTATTTGTCTAACTACACAACATGCATGCCTGTGTGTGTTCAGGTCGTGTGCGTGTACTGCTGCGCAGGGAACAGGTGTTGAAAGTGGCTTGCAACCACAACCTGACAGCGGACATGACACTGCAGCCCCTGCTAACCTGTGAGACTGCCTGGTGCTGGTCCGCACTCGACTATGTCGATGGCGAAGGTCAACACGAACTATTCGCTGTCAAGTTCAGGGTCAGTGTAGTGGAAGCAATATTAACCAATCACAGCAGTCGACTTTATGTTGTCTATGTCAATTCGCAGGTCCCCCAATTACCTTTTTGTATTACATTTCTCTTTGGTATAGTAACCAGGGTGTAGGTTGAGTTAAAAAAAGTTTGAATTATATTACTGAATTTATCAACTGGCTCTTGATTGTACTGTGGCCACATGCCACTGAATGCCCAAGTTTGAAGACATGAGACATTGGACAAAGTCTCTGTTGTGTAGCGTGTGAGCTGCTTGTGTTACAGACGAAGGAGTTGGCCACACACTTCAAGGACGTGTTTGAGCAGTGTCAGAGTCAACTGACTGCTGACACAGGTAATAATACAGCACGACAATGAATGGGTCTACTTCAGTGCACACAAACACATGTACATGTACACACGCAGACACACATTGTACACACTCATACTGCATGCACATATACATCCAGTTATGTTTGTAAACAAAAGGTGTTTATGGTATATATGATTTGTTTTTTAAATAGTCCACAGTAGTTTTAAAAACTCATTTTACCAAGAATCCTTGTTTTTTTTCTTGAATCCGTATGTTGACATAATGAACAACGTGTGAGGAGGGCAATAAATAAATGCTAGTTTCAAATAAATCACCACTGACTGGGTTGCCTGCTCATGGGCAGTTCCACGATCAGGTAAAGCAACACCATTTTTAGAAACTGGTTCAAATGTGGCAAGTGTGGCATCATTTGAAAGGTAATATTCCATAGTTTCACATATCACATTAATACATTTTCAACAAATGTTATGTAATCATTTATAATGCAACTAATTACATGTCAATGATAGCGAAAATATTTTACAACAAACTCCTTTAATTTTTTTTCACTATACTTTAATTTATAAATAGGCTTATTCATTTTTATTGCATTTAATCCCAGACTTATATTTAGTTAATTTACATGACATAAAAATGCTAGGTATATTTTAGACTGACTTAATTAAATTAGTAATGAGTGTTACTCAAGTACATCTGACACCAAAAAAGTTACTTTTTAAAATCTCTGCTGATGTT
The DNA here is from genome assembly GCA_009193005.1 of Lamellibrachia luymesi. Lineage (NCBI taxonomy): Eukaryota > Metazoa > Annelida > Polychaeta > Sabellida > Siboglinidae > Lamellibrachia > Lamellibrachia luymesi. The sequence goes on along the minus strand of SDWI01001577.1, from coordinate 79,319 downwards.
AGGTGGTTACAACATGTTATTAACTGAGGTATAATGTTAGGTGGTTACAACATGTTATTAACTGAGGTATAATGTTAGGTGGTTACAACATGTTATTAACTGAGGTATAATGTTAATTTTATTTGTTTGAACAAGCAAATTACAACTTTTTATTGCTTATGGAATAATTAACCTGCAGTTGTGGTGTCGGACGTACGTAAAAAAAAATGTACATCCGACACCCCATACGTCTGACACCCCATACGTCCGACACCATACACTATGTTGATTGGATTACATTTTTGAAACAGAATATCAGTGTTTTTGAATTCCTGTGTTATGTTAATAAACATTAACAATATCAGTCATTCTTAATCGATATAATTGGATTAGCACAACATTTGGAACTAATTACACCGACTAAGCCCAAATTCATTTGGGGCACAACAAAAGACCACCGAATTAGACATTAAAAACCTGTACAGTAAATGGGTTTGAAGCAGCAATAACCAATCTAAAGCTAGATTTGAATTTTAGTAAAATGAATTTGAAATGAGACGAGGAAAAAAATTTAAATGAGGAGGGACATTTAATTTCAGTGACAAACTGGAGCCGGATATTGACATTCGTCATACAAATGTTATATGCTAAATTGTAGGTAATATACTATTCGGAAAACCAACACATTCGTAAAAATAGTGTTGTAATGGCTTCCAAAACATATTATTGAACTGAATGATGATATAATACGAAGTTAGTGCATGCCCCACTAAATAATGCGCTTGGTAAATGAGTAAAATGGCGTACACTTGCATGCTGCACAATCAGTGCAATGTTATCCAGAATGACCCACTTCTACAATCTAGATGGGCTATTGGCCCACTTCTACAATCTAGATGGGCCATTAGCCCACTTCTACAATCTAGATGGGCCATTAGCCCACTTGGTCAAGATCCTATATTGAACCTTGTGCATATGATGTGGTATTTAGATAAGATTGCTAAATGCTAGTGAATTGTGGAACATACATAGCCTGTGACGATTGGAAGAAGATCAACCAAATAATAGTTATCATGCCTGCAATTTTGATCAAAGAACAGTTAAACGCGAAACAAAGTATATGATAAACAACAGGCATGCATAAATGTTTCCTTGAGGTAGCTGTACAATTCCATTGAAATTAATTCATCAATTCGATTAGTATAATCTAAAATATTTTTGGCAATATATTTGCTGTCTTTGTTGATAATGTAGTCTTATTTGTAGTAACGGCAGTGAGAATTACTTGGTAATCAGCTTTACTAATTATTCATCTTAAACATATGTCTGAACTACTATTCAAAATACATATTGAACCAATGTAAATGTGCAAGTTTGCACATCATAAACACTGAAAGACTTGCTCAAACATTAATATGTTTCACAAGTTATATTGTTGGGCTTATTCATTTGCAAAATAAAAAACAGTGAATCTTGTGGGGTGGGGGGAGCCATTCTGCAATCGTGCATTACAGATTGGCCTTGTGTGGTTGGTTCCCCCACCTTTGCTGATATTTTGTAAGCTGAGTATATAAACTAGGTCACAACTGTTTTCATTGTATAAATAATGTATTTATGATGTATACATATTATTGTATTGCATTTTACTATTTGGCTTATTATAAAGCT
>SDWI01001577.1:58666-76332 GCA_009193005.1 Lamellibrachia luymesi | reverse complement strand
GAACACCCCACTTCCACCAAAGATGTACAATTGCTGCTAACCTGTAAACACACAACAGGGAGAAAGATGGGGAGGAGGGTGGGACAAATTTGCAAAGCGCATCCACTCCGTAGTGGCTAGTCCAAGTTTGAAATCTGTAGCGTCGCACAGCTAGTATGTGCTGATTGGTTCAAAATATGGAGGCAGGCAAACTGGGTCACAGAGCGCGTCACCCAGCTCTGCTGGAATTAGTATAATAGAATAAATTAGCAATGGACCAATCATTAATTGTATGTGGTGTTGCTCGCATAAAAACCCATATGCAACATTGGCTGTGCCAATGTTGCATACTCTCATTTATGCAATCAACAACACAACACAGATATAGAGATATGAAAAGGCCAAATGAATGACGTTTATTGTGGGGATTAAGGGTAAGCCCACTTTCAAAGAAATGTAAAACAAAGAAATGTGGGCTCCACAACCCAACGCCAGGCTGACTACGCCCCATGCGAGCCTCCTGGACGTCGGGTTCAATAGAGCCCACATTTCACCACAAAGCAGTAGCAGTATTCCTAGAACAAATAAAAGAAACAATGGCATTACTATTGTCATGGAACACCCTTAAACCAAATAGCATAATGCCCTACATGCTATCACGCAGTCTATGAATACAACTACCTGCTTAAAAATACACTAGCTCTAACTGGAATAACTACAAAGGTGGGGCCAATTCGCTACACGAACAGTTCTAAAATCCAAGGTGGAAGGGAAGCGAGCTGCGTCCCAGCATTAAAACCCGTGAACACTTCTGGGAAAGCCAAAACTCCCATGTCCACTATCGCAATCAAAAATTGGGAAAGCTTGGAGACATGGAACACCCCACTTCCACCAAAGATGTACAATTGCTGCTAACAAGTAAACATACAACAGGGAGAAAGATGGGGAGGAGGGTGGGACAAATTTTCAAAGCGCATCCACTCCGTATGCTTTCACAAAACGAAGTGGCTAGTCCAAGTTTGAAATCTGTAGCGTCGCGCAGCTGGTGCATGCTGATTGGTTCAAAATATGGAGGCAGGCAAAGTGGGTCACAGAGTGCATCACCCAGCTCTGCTGGATTAGCATAATAGAATAAATTAGCAAAGGACCAATCATTAATTGTATGTGGTGTTGCTCGCATAAAAACCCATATGCAACCTTGGCTGTGCCAATGTTGCATACTCCCATTTATGCAATCAACAACACAACACAGATATAGAGATATGAAAAGGCCAAATGAATGACGTTTATTGTGGGGATTAAGGGTAAGCCCACTTTCAAAGAAATGTAAAACAAAGAAATGTGGGCTCCACAACCCAACGCCAGGCTGACTATGCCCCATGCGAGCCTCCTGGACATCGGGTTCAATAGAGCCCACATTTCAACACAAAGCAGTAGCAGTGTTCCTAGAACAAATAAAAGAAACAATGGCATTACTATTGTCATGGAACACCCTTAAACCAAATAGCATAATGCCCTACATGCTATCACGCAGTCTATGAATACAACTACCTGCTTAAAAATACACTAGCTCTAACTGGAATAACTACAAAGGTGGGGCCAATTCTTGACTTGACTTAAACTATTCATGCACTACTACATATTAGGACATCAACGAACCGGATTCGCGATAGGCTAAATCAGTTGAGGGTGGAGTTTTAAAGTAATAACTGTCCATGAATAAACAATTTTTATTAAAAGGTAATTATTTTTGTTTAATAATGTATCATGTTTGGTGTTTAAGGTGATGGCCAATTGTCTGTCCATCTGTTTACTAGTTGGTATCTAAGGCAGCTCACATCACCAGGTACTATTATGCTTGTCAGTTTCTGTAACTGTTCATGCATGCAAAGGTAATGTGATTCAAAGACTTGTAGACAATGACTTATTCAGTAGAGATAGTTGAATGTGTAATTTTACTGCAACTTGTTAAGTGAAGTCAGGTGTTAAAAATTAGGGTTGGTGTCAAAGCAAACATAAGAAAGCTGTAGTTTTTCACCACTGACCTTGAGTGCTGGTTCTATAGATGAGCTGTTTGCGTTCAGTGGTGCTGTGACCACCCTGTTTGGTGGTGCAGCTAGCACGGCCACAGACCAGCATCAGCGTTTATATAGAAGATTCAATCTTAGTTAAAAAATACAATTTTGTCATTGTTACTACCCCCAGGTATCTTATTTAGAAAATATGAGCATCATCTTATCTACTACTGTTGTATTTTACACGGGTACGTCCGACACCAAAAAAATGCATGTCCGATACTAGACAAATTTGTCTTCAGTGTACCACAGACACAACATTTTATTGGATCTAGTCAAGAGATTAACTCCTGCCCTATCAGCATATAACATAAAATGTTCAGAGATTTGGACATCACCTTACACAGGTGGAAAATTCAGGTTCATGTGAGTACGTCTGACACCATGCATGTTTTTCATTGTATGTCTAGAATGACTATAGTATGGAAGGAAGTTTATATATGACAATAATGTCATGGTTGGTTCCTATAATATATGGCAGTAAAAAGTTGTGGTATTTTCTATCCCAGCATGCAGTGCATGGCAAATTTGTCCAAAATGTACGTCCAGCGTGGAACTGCCCCCAATCATAATAATATAATAATAATACCTATATTGGTCCAAAAACATGGTTATACGGCAAGGAGTTAAAAATACAAAGTGCAAAAAACATGGTTATATGGCAAGGAGTTAAAAATACAAAGTACAAAAACATGGTTATACGGCAAGGAATTAAAAATACAAAGTACGAAAACATGGTTATACGGCAAGGAGTTAAAAATACAAAGTATGAAAACATGGTTATACAGCAAGGAGTTAAAAATACAAAGTACAAAAACAGGGTTATACGGCAAGGAGTTAAAAATACAAAGTACAAAAACCTGTAAGAAAAATACTCAACTTAACAAAAACACAAGATTTGTAAAAAAAAAGAACCAGCAAGAATATGTATATAGTTCTATAGTTCGCACATATCCCTCTGTAACTTAGCAATCATGAGTTATGGGCCGTGATGGTGGATGGTACAAAAGATCTGCTGTAACGGGCAGTGCGTGCAGAAATGGACAGATACCGCCTGCCTGATCTCGCTGGAATGAATGTGGTGTGTAGTGGATGTGTTGCATTGTGTAAGATGTTTTCTGTCTTCTTTGTCATGTAATGACAGTGCAAGCTACGAAGTGGTGTAACATGGATGGATTTGGCAGCATGTTTTGACACACGCTCTAGCTTGTTCATGTTTTCAGCTGAGAGTGAGCTATGGTAGCACAGAAAACAATACAAAACAACTGACTGCACTACTGCCACTTTTACTTACTTTACTTTGGCCTGTTTGCTCGCTGGGAACATAGGCCATCGACCATGCTCCTCCACTCTTGTCTGTTTGTGGCAATTTTCTCCATTTCTTTCCCAGTGTATCCCATCTTCTTTCTTTTGTTTTTGGTGTCTCTCTGCCAGGTGTTTCTTGGCCTTCCTCTTTTTTCTTCCCTTGGGGGTTCCATGTAAGTGATTCTGATGTTTGTTGCTGGTTTCCTCAGTGTGTGTCCTATCCACCTTCATTTTCTATTCTTTATTTCGTTTTCTACTAGCAGTTGTTTGGTCCTTTCCCACAGCGTAGTGTTGGATACCTTGTCTGACCAATTGTTGATGAAGGTCTGTATTCTTTTTAGTGTTTTCTGTGTAATTCGCCATGTCTCTGAGCCGTAGAGTAACACTGACGTGACATTTGAGTTAAATATTCTCAGTTTGGTTTTAAGCTTGATTTGTTTTTCCTTCCAAATTTTTCCCGAAATGAGGAATGCAACTCTGGCTTTTTGTATCCTTGCTTTGACATCTTCTGTGGCTCCCGTCTTATTGCTGCCCATGTACGTGGAGGAGTCGGTTTCTTCCAGTGGTTCCCATCTCAATGTGACTGGGTTGTTCTTCATGTTGGCTTTCATGATCCTTGTCTTGCTCCTGTTGATGTTGAGTCATGTCTGTGTTGATACTGTGTTTAGAAGGTCTGTTTTTTTCCTGTATCTGTTGGTGAATGTGTGACAGGAGAGCGAGGTCATCTGTAAAATCCAGGTCCTCCAACTGGCTCCAAGGCACCCATTGTATACCATTTTTTTCTGTTTTCTGTTGTCCTCGTCATTATCCAGTCTATGGTTAACAGGAAGAGGAAAGGTGACAGAAGGCATCCCTGCCTCACTCCTGTCTTCACCATAAATGCGTATGTTGTTTGTCCTGCATGAATGACCTTACATGTCATGCCTTCATAGGTATTTTGTATCAAAGAATTAATTTTCTCTGGTATCCCAAAGTGTCGTAGAAGCTTCCATAGTGTCTCCCTGTCGAGGGTATCAAATGCCTTCTCATTGTCTGCAAAGTTGATGTAGAAGGATGAGTCCCATTCCATGGATTGTTCAACTATGATTTGGAGCATAGCTATTTGGTTGGTGTGTGATCTGTCTTTACGGAAGCCTCCCTTCAGCCTGCCTGACAGCACAATTTGACTAACCTCAAATGTTCATAGTTTCGAGAGGAAATGCAGTCTTTGTCTACATTTCTTGTACACAGATACTGTGTTTTCATTCCAGTTTAGTTTTTCCGTCTATAATCGCACCCAGATATTTATAAGTGGTAGCACGCTCTGCAGTTTCGCCATTAACAGTCAGTGGTGGTGGTGGATTTCTATTTCTGCTAAAGTCAATTACAATTCCTTTGGTTTTCTTTACATTGAACTGCAGATAGTTTTCTCTGCACCATGATGTTAGTCTATGCACTTCTTCATATGTTATGTTGTCATTGTCTACATGTTTGTTACATTGGTAGCCAACACTGAGCCGCCCGCTGACACACTCAGTGACACACCAACGAGCAGTGGCAGCGGCGCTAATGTCAACAGTGGCAAGCAGGCCCTCATATCACCTCGTGATGAATATGATGATGACGACGATGATGACAGTTCACAAGAACAGCTTGAGCAGGTGTTCTGGAAGCGAGCGACAATGTACTACATAGAAGATGGACACGCCGTGGTCAGTAGCACATTCTCTCTGTCCAACTGTCTTCTTTTCCTTCAACATTTCTTCTTTTTAAGTGATTTCAAAACATTTCTGACTTCATCTTTTCATATTTCTAAAATGTATGTTTGTTTTCTTCAATTTATTCTACCTGTACCCAGTATGTTACTGTTCTACAAACATGGACATGAGTTGTTAATGAGAATGAATGTTTCTCTGTTGCAGTCTTGGGGCCAGTTGTACAAACATGGACATGAGTTGTTAATGAGAATGAATCTTTCTCTGTTGCAGTCTTGGGGCCAGTTGTACAAACATGGACATGAGTTGTTAATGAGAATGAATGTTTCTCTGTTGCAGTCTTGGGGCCAGTTGTACACACATGACCATGAGTTGTTAATGAGAATGAATGTTTCACTACTGCAGTCCAGGGGCCACGGGAGAGAGGGATACATTTATTTTGACCAAAAACATATGTACAATAATATCGAATACAAATCAGGAAATTAAAATTGACAGCGGAAAAACAAAAATAAGTAAATTAAACAAATATGTTGGTCAGGGAAACTGCTGGTAAGACCAGTCTGTTTGCTGTCGTGAGGCCACCCTTGGACAAATTAGATATTTTTCGAATTATTCAGGTAGACATGTACAAATATGAGTACGTACTTAAACACACGCACCCACGCACACACACATACACACCCACACGCACACGCACACACACACACACAGTAAGTATATTGTGTTTTGTTATATAGGTATGCATTTATATACATACCTATATAATAAAACACAATATAATTACTGTTATACAGCCATGGACATGAGTTGTTGATGAGAATGAATCTTTCACTGTTGCAGTCTAGGGGCCAGGGAGAACTGAGTGTGGTTGTAGATGAGAACGTTGTTGGTCTGCGGGTTTGCATGAAGACTGATGCTGGCCACTTGGTGCGCAGTCATGTCATCTGTTGTGGATACTCAGTAACGTAAGTCATCTCGCCACATCTCTCTCATTCCTGATGGAGCACCTTCTAATAACTGCTCTCTAAGATAACGTAACTTTCAGGGAATAATTGGTATTACTTTGGAAGCAGTGATCAGACAACTTCCTTTCAGAGCTAGTTGTTTTGTTTGCATGGACAGGGATCTGGCCTTTTGTTTTCTATTTAATGTTTGTAGATGTTATAATAAATACCATGCTGTCAAATAATTGTTTGTTATAACTCTTACAAGCTTGGTGATATTTGTTATTAGTAGTTGTACCATTGATATCAGAAAAAAAACAGATCTAGGCTTAACCAGATAGTAATTTGCATTGTTTCATAGAAAAACATCAAAGAACTGTTGTGAGTGGGCATGCCAAGACTTCTCCACAAACGAGCCAATACCCAGACACTTCCGAGTGCAGTTCAGTACCACAGATGCATTGGATGAGTTTATATATTGCTTCCAGCAGGTATGTCTCATTGAAGCACTGCACTGAAGACTGATTAATTGGAACAATCTCATTAAATCTGATATTGGATCATGAATTAAACATGCAGATCATTTGCTGGGTTTTATTTTAAATATACGGCACGGGCATGACATATCAGCGAGGAGTTTGCTTGCTAAAATATATCGCACACATGCGTCAAAATGTAGTCACGACAAAGCAAACTAGTTCAAACAGAACATATTTACTTAAAATTTATATTTCCATTATTTTATATGTGTAGTAAGTCTGTACTGAATCCCTGCTGGGAACATTTCTCATATGACAGATGTGATTATGTGAATGCCTAGATTATAAAACATTTACTTTGTTATACCTTACTTCATGATACCTGATTGCTTTCAAGTCTGGTCCTCATTGGTCAGCTAGATTGTCATTGTCTCAATCTAGTATTGAACACTTTGTGCTCATAAAAAGGCTTGTGTTCCTGCTGGCCAAAACGCCAGTTACTAAAAAATATTTTTTTTAATTAGAAAATCTTTTTATAAAAAATAAAATGGTTGATAATATATTTGCAAGTGCTAAAATTATTTGACGTGTTGTGTTGCTATTTGATGTGTTGGGTTTCTATTTTAGGTGTTGTGTTGCTATTTGACTTGTTGGGTTGTCATTTGATGTGTTGGAAGCACCCTACATGCTATTGTTGTGTAGGTGTTGAGGTGTCTGTTTCTTTTTACAGGGAGTGTTGCGAGCCCAGGAGTCCCAGCTTTACGAGACCATGCCAGAGATGGTTCCCGTCAGTCCAGGCAACAACGGCAACGCACGGACCCAGTGAATCCTACCACTGCAATGCAACTAACTTAGCAGGACTTACTATGCTCTTAAGGAGCCCAGTCCTTGACAGGAAGAAGAAGAACTAATGAATTATACCACAGAACCTTATTGCCAGGCAACACATCTGAAAGCACCGCAGCAACGCAACTAATGAATCCTACCACAGAACCTTAGTGAGGAACAAATTTTGAACAGTAAAACCAATGAACATTATTATGCATCTTCTGTGTGCAATGTGTATAGCAGTAGCACTGATGTAACACTTTCACCGCAGTACCACTTGCTGGTCAGTAAGTTTCTGTCACTTACTGCTCAGTATCGGCCACTTGTTGGTCAGTGTATGCCGTAGTGAACTTACTGATAACACGGTTATCATATTACTTCTTCAACATGACAAATGCATATATGAGAAAAACGCATTTAAAATATTTTACTTATATATGCCAATTCAAATACAAGTCATCATCGAAAGTATCTTTTTATAATTGGAATGTGTTTAAATTGCAAATAAACAGATTTTAATGGTAAGATGGATATTTTATCTGTGTACACAAATGTTGAAAAAAATTGTGAATGGACTTTCTTGTTTAATTCATAAATTCGTCAATCCATTTCTCCCCATTAACAAATAAACAAAGAATACATCACGTGCCAGGTATCAACATTGTGATGATGATGATGATGATGATAATGATGATGATAATAAGGTGTAGCCATAGTTAGATCTCCTTTCAGTCTCTGTTGCCACTTCAAGTCCAACATCTTGGCATGTCTCAGGATGGAGAGAATTCGTGTGTGCATCCTGTACAGTGACTGGTTCCTGTCTATCCTTTCTAACAATTGTTGATGTTTGATATGTCTGCTTAGATCATAATTCACATCTTCTGCTGCAGCTTCATCTGAGAACACGTATGGGGCATGCCCAAAAACTGGCCCCAAACAGCCTCCTGGTGGTAGGGGGAGTAACTGACAAGAAGAATGGAGAAGGGAATGAGGACCACAACCTGTGCCACTATTGGGTGGATAGATCCAAGTGTTGGCAGCTGTTGATGGAGCTACCACAGTCAGTCGGCAGGTTGTATGACGTGTGTCAGGTGGCCAGTGACCTGCTGCTGCTGACAGGCGGGGTGAAGGGTGGGGTAAGGGGCAACTGCTGGCTGCTGGACCTGGTCAACAAGACAAGTACACAGATGCCGCCACTGCACGCCGCTTTTACAGTAGTGTGCTCCTTGGAGACTATGTGGTGGGCGGGGAAGGTGCCCGTAAGAAGGCGATTGCATCTGTGGAAAGGTTTGACCTGAGGCGGCATCAGTGGTCGTCTCTACCTGACATGCCACAGTCTGTGTCTGATCCCACAGCCATCAGCTACGGCCACAGGGTCTATTTGTTGGGTGGCCGTGATGCAGACAATAAGTTGTCCTGCACACAGGCATACGATACTGTGTCAGGCAACTGGCCATGCCTGAGGTGTGTAGCCTTGGTGCTGCAGTCTTTATGAACAGGTGTATCTACCTGGTTGGATGCTTCGGCCGGTCATGTCTCCGGTATGACACAGCCACGGACAACTGGACAAGGCTGAGTCGGCAGCGCCAGGAACACCGCAACGCCCCAGCAGTCATGTGGCAGTGTGGCATACTGGTGTCAGGGGGTGGTGGTGGTGGCACGGTGAATTCAGCGGCCATCGAGTACTACGACCCTGTGTTAGACGAGTGGACTGACTGGCAGACACCATTGAAGGAGAAACTGTCAAGCCAGTGTCATCCTCTCTTGTGTCTGACCAGGCAGTCGGTTTACTTGACTAGGCACACGGTTTATACATATCTGACTGGCTGTGGGCTGTGTAGATTATATCATTGGTTTAATTAATGTTGTGGATGAATGTACTCATGAATTTTAGCTCCAGATAATGACGACTGTTAGAATTTATTTGAAATACTAGTGTTGTTTAGTTTTATTCTTGGAGTTACACATTTGTATATGCCTGTTTTTTTTCAATGGAGAGAAAAACAAACGTATGGGTGCTCGAAAACGTCAAACCAAAATGGACACTGGAATCAAGGGTGATAAAGGCGGCATTAAGCTATTTTGGACATGTGGTGAGAAAAGAACGTGGAATGGAGAATGATGTAATGCTTGGGGGAATGAGAGGGAAAAGAAGGCGAGGGAGACCAAGAACAAAATGGCTAGACACTATCAAAGACGTAAAGGGCCCCTCTATTAACATTATGAGACGGGACGCCAGAGAGCGAGTGGAATGGAGAGGAGCTACCGCGGCTGTCGCCAGGGGTCGGACACGACTCGACGGCACAAGGTGACAAGGTTTTTTTTCAGTTATTTTCTCTCACCACATAATGTCATATTACTGTAAAATGGTCATTATTGTTAATGGACCATATGTAATTGTTTAGCATGTTGGGAGCCAAGTTATCTTTTCAGACTCAGGTAGTTTTTTCAAAAAAGTTCCGTCCTCTGTGATATATATATAATTTATATTTATAATGGGTCACTGCAAAACACAATTTTTTATTATCGTTGATATTTTAATCAGTTTGTTCCAAATTATAGAATGACCAACATATTTTGGTCTGTCGGTCTTTTTGATCACATTGTCAGTTGTCACTCAGAAAATAGCTGGTGTTTTGCCTTTTGTTTACAAACAGTGATGTGAGTTTATTGTTAGTGTGATTTCTCACAAATAACTGTACAGTAGTTTACACATAAAGAGCCTTATCCAAATGTGAGGGGTATTAACCCTTTCCCCCACTTGAAATGTCACAGTTTATGTCATGTGTATATATGTTGGAACAGTTGTTTGGTGAACTGCACTAACTGTGGCTAATTGGTGACACATCATGCCAGTGAATGTAGTGGTGATGGTAGCCAGTTTATTTCATTGGTTACTTGTTTTAATTACAAGTGTTCACCGAGTGGAACAGCGGACAAATGACTTGACTTTACTTGAAACTGACTTAAAAGCTAGGCCATAGTGACCCCCTAACTGTCCTCCGGGAAGTTGCACCCCTCCATTCTGTTCTATTTATGGCATGCTGCTCTGCTGTCTATAGCAGGAGCCCAGTGTCATTCCTGATCTGGTCACTCCACTTCTTCTGTGGCCTTCTTCTGTTCTGCTGTTGACGCTGTCTCAAACATGCCCAAACCACCTTCTGTGTCTGATTACATATGTGGTAGATTCACGGGTTAAAGTGTCCTCTCTGATCTTAATATTTTGTAGTCTGTCCACCTTCGTAACACCTCTAATAGCATAATAATCTGGCTTTCAGTCTTGTTGAGCTGCTTCTGTTGGAAAATATGCCATTTCTGAGTCTACCAAAGCCTGCCAATGGTAAGGCTATGTGTTGACTAACATCTCTCTCTCTGTAGATGGTACTATGCTACCCAAGAAGCAGAACTCTCTCACAGTCTCTAGTTCTTCGCCAGAACAATACACTTCTCTGATGAAGTGGTGTCTTGCATTTGCTGAAGTTGATTTTCATACCCCATTTGTATGCAGGCAGTTTGAAGTTCTTTAGTTGAGAGTTGTAGCTTCTCAAACACGGTGGACATAATTGTTATATCATCTGCATATCTGATGTCAAAACTGAGGTTGTATTATGATAGTCTACTATTGTGTGTAATGTATTGAAATAATATGGTTTTAAAGCCAAGCATCCAACTGAATATGCTGCCATAGAATGAATAAGTAGAATTGTGCCACTGTGTGCGTTTGTGCTTGTATCGGGGTGTGTGTGAGTGTGTGTGTGTTTAGGGGTGGGGCAAACTGTCACTTAGTTTGGTGATATTGTCAGATCCCAGGAGCTCCCATCTTGGCAGTATGTTTCAGGAGAAAAATTAGTAAATATTCTGTATGATTTCTTGCTTTTTTGTGAACTAAAGCTAAAAAGTGCAATTTGTTTGTGAAATATAAATTTTGTTGCATGTTTTCTTCAATCATAGGGCTACAATCATGATTAAAGTATCTGCCCCTTTGTTTTAGACACATGAATCCATCCAGTAAAATCTCTTATTTTTAGTCTTATAGTAATGGTTAATGAGTTAATGGTTAATGTTTTCAGTCATTAGAATATCTTCTGACCCCCTAACCTACTCCTCTATATATTATGGTCAACATATGAAATATCTCAAGCAAATACTAGTGAATATGACATTGATAAACAGTTTTCATCTTCTGCCAGTCTCAACAGTTGTCATATCATTGTCATTAGTTAATTAGAGAGTATATATTTGAGGAAGACACCACCTAGTCCGCAGTTGGCTTTACAGAAAGCAGTTGCTCATGGCGTCAGACAGAATCCCCAGGTGTGGAACATCACCATTGATAATGGCCACCCATATGGACATGGTGCATGTGGTCAATGGCAATAAAAGCTAAATGGTATCTGCCATGAAAAAAGGCTGGAGAATCTGTGCATTTTCCACAGTGATGTGGAGGTCTCGTCATTGGCAGACTGCCCACAAACAGTGATGCCTTAAAATCCATCTCAACTTCCTCAGCTGAGTGAAATGAGGTGAATCAACAGTATGTGACACTTTGGAAGGAAAATGGAGAAAACATCTAGTACATTGGGTACTGTACCTCACTTGATACTGACTCGGTTATCATTGACCTTATGTACATTGTCCTGATTGGTACCCATTATTAGTGGCGATATCCCACACCAGGGGATTCTGTTGGAGTAGAACGTGAGCTGTAAACCCAGGGGCTCCCATCTTGGCAGTATGTTTCAGAAGAAAAATTTGTAAAGATTCAGTGTGATTTCACACTTTTTGTGAACTAAAGCTAAAAAGTGCAATTTTTTTATGAAATATAAAAAAAATTCAATCATTAGGATACAGTCGTGGTTTTAAGTATCTACACCTTTGTTTTAGACACAGGAATCCATAAAATCCACATTCAAAAGCCTAAGACGCGTCACTTTATTAAATAATCACTTTCTATTGAAAAATAAACTTCAGAAGAGTAAAAAACATTTTCATCATATCTCTTATTTTTTAGTCGTATTATAATGGTTAATGAGTTTATTGAACTTTATTCCCATGTCTTCAGTCATTAGGATACTTTATGACCTAAGCCACTCCTCTATATGCTTAGATTAACATATGAAATACCTAAAGCAAATACTCGTGAATATGACATTGATATGATAGACAGTGTTCATCTACTGCCAGTGGCAACAGTTATGATATCATTGTCATTAGTTAATTAGACAGTACATATTTTTGAGGAAGACACCACCCAGTCTGGCAGTTGGCTTTGTAGAAAGCAGTTGCTCGTGGAATCAGACAGAATCCCCAGGTGTGGGAAATCACCATTGATAATAACTACCCATCTGGACACAGTGAATATGGTCAATGACAATAAAAACTAAATGGTATCTGCCATAAAAAAAAAGGCTGGAGACTGTGCATTTTCCTCAGATATGGAGGTCTCGTCGTTGGCAAACTGACCACAGACAGTGATGCCTTAAAATCCATCTGAACTTCCTCAGCTGAGTCAAATGAAGTGAATCAACGGTATGCGACACTTTGGAAGGAAAATGGAGAAAACGTCTAGTACATTGGGTACCGCACCTCACTTGATAATGACTCAATTGTCAATATGTACATTGCCCTGATGGGTACCCATTATCAGTGGCGATATCCCACACCAGAGGATTCTGTAGAATGTGAGCAACTTCTTTCTGTAAAGCCAACTGGGGACTGGCGACGTCTTTCTCAAGAAATATGACTTTCAAATTAACTAGTGGTAGTGACATCACAACTGCTGTCAACTGAGTGGATTAGGGGTGTAACAAAGTTTGCGTCATTAAATGAATGCCCCTTGTTATAACCCTTTGAGGGTTGCTGGCAGGGGGAAGCCTCCAACTAAAATGACTGGCATTGGTCATTCCGTGCACAGGGAACCCCAAGGGAAGATTTGACACTGTTTTAGACGTGGCATCATTCCCATAAATAAATGCCTCCTCACATTTGTTTTGGGGAGTTGCTGGCAGGGGAATACCCCACCTGAAATTGCTGGCATTGGTCATTCCATACTTGGGGGAACCCACGGGAACATTTGACGCCATTTTTATCCTTTGCATCTTTCCATTAAATAAGTGCCCCTTTTCTCACTCTTGGGGGTTGCCGGCAGGGGAAGGCTCCACCTAAAATTGCTGACACTGGTCATTCCATACTTGGGGGACCCAATGGAAGATTTTACACTGTTTTACAAACGAATATGCTGCCTTAGAATGAGTAGGTAGAATTGTGCCTTCCTACAATAGATGAACACTGTCTATTAAATCTCCAATATGTGTCCAAACTAACTGAGCAGGTTGTCTTAAACTAACTTTGTCTTCATTCAGAATGTGGATTTCCACTGCCACCTTGTCAGTCTGCTTACAGAGCAGGGCATTCTACCGAAACTGCTCTTGTTAAGGTTCTGTCTGACATTCTTTTAAACATGGACCAACAGAGGGTAACACAACTGGTTTTAATTGATATGTTGTCGGCTTTTGATACCGTGGACCATGACATTTTGCTTCACATCATGAATTGCACTTTTGGAGTATTAGGCACCGCACTAAATTGGTTCTCCTCCTGTCTGCAGTCAAGATCACAGTGTATTACTATCAATGGTACGGTGTCTGACCAGTTTGAACAGGGAGTACCGCAAGGATCATGCCTACGTCCTGTTGAATTCATGGAGTACTCTAGCCCCATTTTCTATGTCATTAATCAGTATGAGAAACTGGGACATGCCTACGCTGATGACCATCAAGTATACTGTAGTTTCCACCCTGATTCCTGATTCTATGGACAGTGACTATGAGTCTATGTAACGGTGCATCAGTGATATCAGCAGCTGGATGTAGAGCATGAAACTGAAAATGAATGATTCCAAGACTGAGTACATCCTAATCAGTACTCCACAACAACTCGCAAAATGCACTAACATGTTTATTAACATCATGGGCAATGTAGTACATGCACGAGATTGTGTGTGAAATTTGGGTGCTTATTTCGATAAGCACATATCCG
The DNA here is from genome assembly GCA_009193005.1 of Lamellibrachia luymesi. Classification (NCBI taxonomy): domain Eukaryota; kingdom Metazoa; phylum Annelida; class Polychaeta; order Sabellida; family Siboglinidae; genus Lamellibrachia; species Lamellibrachia luymesi. The sequence continues at coordinate 61,987 of SDWI01001577.1, read as the reverse complement.
TGGAACAACAGCAAATCCAAATGTAAAATCTTCCATTTTACACTCCCAAAGGGGGGCATTTATCCCATAAATAAATGCCCCCTTTCTCTCACACTTTGGGGGGTTGCTGGCAGGAAGAAGCCCCTCCTAAAATTGCTGGCGTTGTTCATTCCATACTCGGGGAACCCCACAGGAACACTTGACATTGTTTTTAGCCTTGTCGTCATTCACATAAATAAATGCACTTTTTTGTTCCCTTCGATTGAAGATTTTGGGACAACTCCCACCCCAGACCTTTTTGGTGTATTTTTGGGATGTCGGGGGGTGGTCCGTTCAGTCTGTGGGGTCAAACCTTTTTGAGTTGTTTACATAAATAAAAGCTTTGGGCTCCCAATCTATTGCTATAATGCCAAAAATAAAAGAGACAATGAAAACTTTTATTTTGCTCTTTTAATAAAAATGCTATTTTCATGAGAGTGCTCCGTCTTAGGTTTTTAAATATGGTTTTAATGAATTCCTTGCATCTATAAACATAGTATTACGTACGTAAATCATGATTGTAGATGATGAAATTATGCCGCAACTGATTTTGCACTTGAAAATTGCACTGTTTAGCTAACAGCTCACAAAAAAGGTGGGAAATTAGGCAGAATCTTCACCAATTTTCCAAATGTTTGTATTTTCTTTCTCCTGACACATATGGTCATCAAATAAAATGGGAGCCTCTGAGATGTGTGTGTGTGTGCGTGCGTGCGTGTGGGTGCATATTATTATGTGCATGTGGGGGTGGGTGTGCATTGGGGTGAATGTGTTTGTGTGAGGTGTATGTGTGTTGGGGGTGGTGAATGTGTGTGGAGTGTGTTTGTGTGGTGTATATGTGGTGAGGGTGTGTAGCGTATGGAGTGGTGCATGTGTAATGTGTGTTTGTGCATGCACGTTTGTGTGGGGAGTGTGTAGCATGTGTGGTGTGGTATGGCGTGGTGTACTGTGGCGCCTGTGTGAAAGGTGTTTGTGTGGTTTGTGTGACATGTATGTGTTATCCTTTTGTGAATCCAATAAATTTGTGCATCTTGAATGTGGTTGTTTATGAATCAGCTTGTCGTCACCTACTTTATCAGAAGCCATTTTTACTCAAACGTGTTTTATTATAAATGCATATACTAAGTTGTTTGTGGAAATAAAATAATTAATTAATTCACAAGTGTTTTCAATATTATTACATTTCCATCCTGTACCTACATTAGTGCATGGGCAAATACTTTCACAGTATGTTAAAAATGTATATATGGATGGTCGAAAAGTGGTCTCTTAAAGTGCCTTTGATATGGTTGCTGTGGGTTCATATTCTTTTTGAAAAACAATTTTTTGCCAAATAAAATACATGGTAATATAATCCATGACTTTACAGTAAGATATATTCATCACTAAATGTGATAATTCGTAGTAATCTGGCAGCTCATTCTACTAATCCAGTTGCAGCATTTTGAGACATCAGTGGGGGTATATCTCTCAGGAGGTGTGCTTTCACGATCCGTTTGATGAGGATTACGTAACTTGGAACGATCATAACAAACAGTCAGTGTTGTCTCAAGTGGTTACACTCCAAACAGTCCAAACTTGAGCTAACGCAGGAGAACAATTGTACATAACTAATTCTAAATGACTCCCGCTGACACCATTTCAAGTTTCTCACTCTATATCTAGTTCTCAAAAAAATTTTTTTTATTAGTTTCAGATTTTTCACTTGGAATAGCAGCAAAAATTGCAGAAATCGTGTCATAGGCACTTTAATACAGGTGGTCTCTTAATGCAGGTTGTATCTTAATACAGGTGGTCTCTTAATGCAGGTTGTAGCTTAATACAGGTGGTCTCTTAATGCAGGATGTATCTTAATACAGGTGGTCTTTCAATGCAGGTTCTTAATGCAGGTGGTATCTTAATACAGGTGGTCTCTTAATACAAGTTGTATCTTAATACAAGTGGTCTCTTAATGCAGGTTGTATCTTAATACAGGTGGTCTCTTAATACAGGTTGTATCTTAATACAGGTGGTCTGTTAATGCAGGTTGTATCTTAATACAGGTTGTATCTTAATACAAGTTGTATCTTAATACAGGTGGTCTCTTAATACAGGTTGTATCTTAATACAGGTGGTCTGTTAATGCAGGTTGTATCTTAATACAGGTGGTATCTTAATACAAGTTGTATCTTAATACAGATGGTCTGTTATTGCAGGTTGTATCTTAATACAGGTGGTCTCTTAATACAGGTGGTCTGTTATTGCAGGTTGTATCTTAATACAGGTGGTCTCTTAATACAGGTTGTATCTTAATACAGGTGGTACTTCAGTAGGAGGTGACTGTGGTCGTTCATGACAGGTGGTTGCTTAATGCAGGTGTTCGCTTGAGCAGGTTTGACTGTATTTTGAAACAAGTTGTATTCAACAAAATATCTGCAAAATCCACCTTTGTCCGTAATACATACAGTGTGTATAATCATGTTTGGTTACTCTTTATCAGTTTCATTAGAGAAAAATGAAAGTGACCCAAAGTACAAATATAACTATTTATTAAGATAACTATGATCACGTTATTGCTAATATATATTTACACATACCACTTAACTGTTTCAAACTGCATACAATTTACACACAACTTGTTAGTTGATAAACAATAATTTATTTTCATCACCAAATACAAAACAATATCACACAAACTGGAGAAACTGAAAACTAAACATATCTTGTGTCTGTTCGTGTATTCAATGTCTATGCTTCTATGTGCAATCTTCTATATACATCTTTGATGTGAAGGTCATTCAGAGTTTGAAGGTTGCTGCTGATTTGACCAGTCCTCGCTTCCTACAATGAAAAGTAACATTTTATATTAAACAGAGTGTACAATGATGTCTATTACCGATATGGGTTTTTATTAATTAATATGCCAAATTCTCATAATTTTGTATCTCAAAGTTCATCTAAATTAATAATATTCTACTTCATGTTTTGACCTTTATTGCTGAAGTATATTTACTGTCAGAAATTTTTTAAACGTTATAATTTTATCTTCAAATTTGAAGATTTATTGGTCTGTCTTACTGCTGGACAGTGGTCTCTATTGAGGTTAGACCTTTTATGGTAGAGAGAGTATTGGCCTAATTACTCGCTCACGCGTATGGATACACCAACCACGTGACCTCGAGCCAGCCTCTCTCGATTTCCAAGTTAGCTTGGGTCGTTGTGAGACCTTTGCGCTGCAAATATTTCCGAATTTCTATTGTTACTGATTATTCGTTATCGCTGAATTTGTTGATTTTATTGCAAGATCAGTTTTGTTGTTCGGTT
>SDWI01001577.1:19860-54962 GCA_009193005.1 Lamellibrachia luymesi | reverse complement strand
TATATATATATATATATATATATATATATATATATATTATATATATATATTATAGAGTCCAAGTTTATCAAGTATTCATCTAGATATGTAACCAGCCCTTCTGAGATGTTTGTAATTTTTTTATTTGTTTGTATTCCCTTAAATTTTTAATGTTCAAAATTTGCACTGTTCCATGATATATGATATAGATTAATTCACTGACACATTGTATTGATTGATTAATGTTAACTAAACTTACACAAAGTTACCCTGAAATTAAATCACAGCTCTTGTTCTAAATATATACCCTTAATATCCCAAACACATTTCATGCATCAATGTGTACAACATATACCCATAAAACGTGGAATTTGCCTCAAGGACAGTATGCTGGCACTGAATTGAATGCCCCCCCTCCCGGGTTCCACTACATGAATGCACAAGACGTACCTTCTTTGTACTGCTCGAAAGTAATGAAGCCAGTCGTGGTTGGGTCGAGCATCCCAAAAATTGATTCGATATTGCTTTCATCAAACAATGCAGGCAAGTCATACGTCCCTCCCCGGCCAGCATCTAGTTCTTCAAAAAACTGCACCAAAAATGCCTTAGGATCATCTGAAACAAACAGAACCAGTGTAAAGTTAAAATAGTTTTAACGCCTAGTGCCCCACCTCCATCTATATCTAGTGACCCACCTCCATCTGCACCTAGTGACCCACCTCCATCTGCACCAAGTGACCCACCTCCATTTGCACCTAGTGACCCACCTCCATCTGCACCAAGTGACCCACCCCCATCTGCACCTAGTGACCCACCTCCATCTGCACCTAGTGACCCACCTCCATCTGCACCTAGTGGCCCACCTCCATCTGCACCTAGTGACATACCTCCATCTGCACCAAGTGATCCACCTCCACCTGCACCTAGTGACCCACCTCCATCTGCACCTAGTGACCCACCTCCATCTGCACCTAGTGACCTGCCCACATTATCCAGCTTCTGTTGCTAAATATTCATATCAACTATATTATTAAAATTCAGATACAGCACTATTGAGCATTGTAATTTTTCTGTAAATGTATTTTACATTGACACTGTTTAATTTAAAAATACATTCTGTGTAATTTAAAAAATATGCTATACCCCATATATGGCATACAATAAATAATATATATATATAATTATGTCCATGTGCACAAGTTCAAATGACATATATATGTATATTTTCCAGCAGCCTCACCCATTCATCGTCTCTGCTCTCTTTGCCTTTGGCAGTTGGCCCACCTCCATCTGCACCTAGTGACCCACCTCCATCTGCACCTAGTGGCCCACCTCCATTTGCACCTAGTGGCCCACCTCCATCTGCACCTAGTGACATACCTCCATCTGCACCAAGTGACCCACCTCCATCTGCACCAAGTGACCCACCTCCATCTGCACCTAGTGACCCACCTCCATCTGCACCAAGTGACCCACCCCCATCTGCACCTAGTGACCCACCTCCATCTACACCTAGTGACCCACCTCCATCTGCTCCTAGTGGCCCACCTCCATCTGCACCTAGTGGTCCACCTCCATCTGCACCTAGTGGCCCACCTCCATCTGCACCAAGTGACCAACCTCCACCTAGTGACCCACCTCCATCTGCATCTAGTGACCCACCTCCATTTGCACCTAGTGACCCACCTCCACCTTCACCTATTGACCCACCTCCATCTACACCTAGTGACCCACATCCATCTACACCAAGGGACCCACCTCCATCTGCATCTAGTGGCCCACCTCCATCTGCACCTAGTGATCCACCTCCATCTGCACCTAGTGACCCACCTCCATCTGCACCAAGTGACCAACTTCCACCTAGTGGCCCACCTCCATCTGCATCTAGTGCCCCACCTCCATTTGCACCTAGTGACCCACGTCCACCTAGTGACCCACCTCCATCTACACCTAGTGACCCACATCCATCTACACCAAGGGACCCACCTCCATTTGCACCTAGTTACCCACCTCCATCTGCACCTAGTGACCCACCTCCATCTGCACCTAGTGATCCACCTCATTTTGCACCTAGTGATCCACCTCCATCTGCACCTAGTGATCCACCTCCATCTATATCTAGTGACCCACCTCCATCTGCACCAAGTGACCCACCTCCATCTGCACCTAGTGACCCACCTCCATCTGCACCTAGTGATCCACCTCCACCTGCACCTAGTAACCCAAAACCGTTTATGTAATGGTACTTTGATATATTGGCTGTATAGTATATGCAGCCATTTTTTTTACAGCAGTTGAAGACTAATACATGTATCCATTTTTTGGCAAGTCTTTTTGTAACGCGAGAAACCAACATTTGTACACACAAGAATGAAAAGTCTGTTCATTAAACTAGATATCAAAGTATCATTACATAAACGGTTTTGAAATAGCATAATTAAAAAAGTTGTGGTTGTCAAAATAGTTGGTTACTCGCATTACAGTTACTCAAATTACAATTTGTCCACTGATATGTTATAGCTAAAATAATTGATTTTAAAGAGCAATAGCAGCTTTTAAATAGAGAACCTTTGTTGAAAAAACATCAGAGATCCACATAAATCTAATTTGTATAAATTACCATCAAATTGTTTATATGAAGGTAGTTGTTCAATAGATAAACAGAAATGTGTAGGCAATGTCAGTTCTTAGTCTGCTGTCACAAAATGGCTGCATATTTTATATAACTAAGATATCAAGGTATCCTAGCATGGCAGCAGTTTTGGAATTGCATAATTCATAAACTTATGGTTGTCATATTAAGAAGTAGCTTGCGTTACGGTTACTCATGTTACAAATTGTCTGCTATTTAGTAATAGCTAAACAATAGATTTTATAGAGAAATGGCTGTTTCTAAATGTTAAACCTTTGTTGAAAAAACATCAGAGGCCCAAATAAATCTAATTTGTATGAATTACCAACAAATTAGTCATATGAAGGTAATTTGTCAATAACTAAAAGCTCACGTTCTAAAAAGCAGTAGAAAACTTGAAATATTCATGCAACATCAAGTTCACATAGGGCCTTAGCCACTGTACATCCCATAATAAATGCTTCCCCCCTGGTTTAGCGTTTTCCAGTAATGTCCAGCTGGTCATCACTGATACCAAGAAGTTATTCTAATGTGAGCATACATGCCAGTCACTTCTGGGAACAATTAATTTTTGTATTCAACAACATAGCAGTCACCTAACATTGTTAGGGTGAACGGCATTGCTTTGGAATCAGTTTGTTTTGATATGGTGCACCCATCACATTCCAGGGATTGACATAGCACTTTAAAATATGCCAGTTATTCAGCACTGGCACTGCTCTACTATGATAAAGCATTGGTTACACACGTTACCTATTTTTTGGATGTTCGCGTTACAATTTTTGATGTGTCACTGCCATGTTTCATTGGTTTCAACATGTGTAGTATACGCCAATGTAGGAAAATAACCGGTCTTGTTAATTAGATGCAAGAAACGGAGGACAGAGAGGAAAAATTAGCTATATCGGTTACTTTTGATGTAGTACTCTCTTTACAGATGTTGACTGCTAAACTGAGGTTGGTGCGGTATGTGACATCAACACAAGTCAGAAGTAAGCGAGACTAAGTTCAATATTGCTTGGAATATCGAATGCTGGCCACTGGCACTGCATGGCTTGCTGGCTGTGTTCAATCAATTGTCTGCACTATTAAACGTGCCAATGTTCAGTATCCATTAAACCCCATTTTGATCAATAAAAATACACATTATAAGAAGTGTGTTTCTGGCTAGAAATATTTTTTTTGTATTTCTGGTACAAAACGGGGTTCGTTCGAAACTGTTGTTGATAAATAACAGATTTCATATAACTGTCATTTTTTATTATTTTCTATCCCCAAATTTACTTTTCTTCAAACAATTTCTGACCTGGCAGTAGAGTATGACAACTGCATTGTCAAATGACATTCATCTGAGGAACTCTCGACAAAGAAATTTTTCATTTATTGATTCAAATATTGATAATTATAAATGGCTATTTTATTATGCACACATGCGCTAATACTGATCTGTGCCCAATTGGATTTGCTCGTGTTGTTGTCTGCAATTTACGTGGTATCTGGGCATTGTGCCCATTGATACCTTGCAAAACGAGTACATGGACACTCAGAGAACATTCTGGTAGCATGATCATGTAACATCTGATCTCCGATTGGTGTGGTTTTGAACAGAAATCCGAAGAGATATCCACAAGGCGGGAGGAAGTGATTCAGAACGTACTAAGCATGTGCATGATTCACAGGAATCGTGTGTGTACGAAAGTGTAAACAAAGATGGAATCCCAACTGTGGAAGTAAGCAAGCTCCTGTGTTTTGTCCACAACAAAATTAACCTGCTGCCTTCGGAGACAATTACTCATCTGTGTAGTAAACACTATGGAAGTGAAGAAATTGAGGTTGCCAAAAGGAAATTATACGAGGTTTGTCCTATTGACACGAGGGTACTCAACAGGAAGGGCCCGAAGAAGATGATATAGTTAAGAGACTAAACGAACTGGATCCTGATGTTGATGAAATTCCATGCTTTGTGGCAAGGAACTTGGGATATTTTCCTCCTATCACATTCAACTCGATAGATGTGTCAGTGCTATTGACGAAGATAGAGAGCCTGAATGATGAAGTGCTATTGCTGAGGGCTGGTATGACATGCCAGCAAACCACAACTGAGACCTTGAAAAAGGTTTGTAAAGAAACAATATCAAGAGTGGACATACTGGAATGTAAGAGTTTCGATGTGAACAACACTGATTGCTATGATGGTAACACACGCCAAGCTAAACCCCAGCATAAGAATCATGTGATCCGTGCTGTGCATCCATGACAGTGGAACTGACCCTGTGGCAGCAACTGATGTAGGCAAAGCTGCTACAATCCCAGTGCAGAAGGACACCACCACTGCCATTGGCGAGCACGGTGGCACGCAGAGCTAGCAAACGTCGCGCAGCACCCAACGTAGCCATCTAACAGCGTAACCCTGCCACGTCTGTGAAAAAAACGAAAAAAACTAGTGATTGGCACACCCAAAGTTGCCAGCATAGTGGCTGCAGGAAAATAAAGAAGAAAGGCAAATGTATTTGTCACTTGATTTGCTCCAGACCAGAGTGCAAATGATCTTAACCGATACTTGGAAAGCAAGCTGAATATCAATGTGAATATCAGTCAACTAGAGTTGAAACATCCCAAGAGCTACAGCTCATTCTATGTATCTGCTGAAGTGGAAGATCCCAAGGTGTTCATGGATGGCCATATATGGCAGGAAGGTATTTATGTTCGGTGGTATAGACCTTCAGAGAAGATACAGCACAAAGATACTTTTGTGACTTCTGCGAATCATGATTCAACTGAGGACTCAGTCTGAACGGATTCAGTGAACAATTATTAAAGCTTTTAGTTATAATTGTTGTGGACTAAAATTAGGTCCAAATAACTATTATGAAAGATTAGAAGTGGAGCAATTACTAAGCGATTATGATATTGTGTGTCTCCAGGGACCTGGTTGGCTAGACAGCAAGAGGAGGAGCTCAAAGCCATGAGAAAGGATTTCAATGCACTATCAAATTCTCCTAATGAAGATTTACTGTATATAACAACTGGCCATAAAAAGGAAGGAGTAGCTATCCTTTGGAATAACAAATTTGATAAATATATTATCCCACATAAATATGATTATGACTGGGTTGTTAGTATTGCAATATTGTCTAACACTAAGTAAATGTATGTATTTAATGTTTATTTACCTTATGACAAAACTGATAATGAGGAAGAATTCTTTATCATTTGACAAAACTTCACAATCTGCTGGCAGAATGTGACAGTACTTGTGTGACTGTAGTTTGAGATTATAATGTTAATGTGCTAAGAAAGAAAAATGTTGCTGTATTGTTGAAAGAATTTTGTAATCAGTACAAATATAAGTGGACTAGCTGCCTTAAGTTACCAGAAGGAACGCATACATATGTAAGTGATGCCAGGGGCAGTCACTCATGGATGGACCACTTAATATCTACAGAAGATGGCAGCAATGTTATGACTAATATGTGTGTACTATATGGCACTGTTCAGTCTGACCATATTGCGGTCGCTGTTAATATTGATTTACAGTTGGCTCCTGACATTGATCATGGGGCAGTCAACAATATTGGAAACAAAATTGATTGGTCTGCTCTGGGTGAAGATGTAATCTATGAATATGGTGTACAGTCAGAGATACACCTGAGAAATGTTGAGATACCAAGTGACGTTTTACTATGTAAAGACTACAATTGTACTGAAGTAAAGAATAAAGAAGCCTTAGACAAATACTATGATGATACAATGTGTGCAATAACCTCTGCTGGTCAGATTACTATAAAGATACGCAAACCATCCAAGGGTAACAATCTCAACCGACCAGGCTGGAATGAATTTGCATCTGATTTGTATGATGTGTCTCGAGAGACTTATATCCTTTGGCAAAACTCTGGTAGTGCTAGACAAGGTATGCTTTTTTATATTAAAAAAACAGAGCAAAAGCTAGGTTTAAAGGTACTATGAGGTTTATCAGAAATAATGAGGATATACTTAGGAAGGAATCACTTGCTAAAAACTTTTGTGTAAAAATTACAAAGTATTTTGGAGAGAAATTAAGCTGATGAATAATAGTAATTTGTCTCTTCGTAATGTTATTGATGGTGTGACAGGGTCGCACAACATTGTTAATATGTGGAAATCTGAGGATTTATTTAATTGTTTAAACAAATTCAAAGATGTAAATAATATTTATAAAAATGTTGAATATGAGATGGACATAGAGGTGTCACACTCTGAGATTATCCAGGCCATAAAAGAGAGTAAGAGTTGTGGCTTGGATGGTATATATATGCGTAGCACCTTAAACATTGCAGTGACATACTAATTCCACTGTTATCTATGTGTTTTACTAGTTTATTTGTACATGGTATTTTACCTGAATCTATGATATCTGTTGCAAACAAAAGTGCCAGCATATGTAGTAAGAGTAACTACAGACCCATTGCTTTAGCCAGTATTGTGTCCAAAGTCATATGTAGTAAGAGTAACTACAGACCCATTGCTTTAGCCAGTATTGTGTCCAAAGTCATATGTAGTAAGAGTAACTACAGACCCATTGCTCTCGCTAGTATTGTGTCCAAAGTCATATGTAGTAAGAGTAACTACAGACCCATTGCTCTCGCTAGTATTGTGTCCAAAGTCATATGTAGTAAGAGTAACTACAGACCCATTGCTCTCGCTAGTATTGTGTCCAAAGTCATATGTAGTAAGAGTAACTACAGACCCATTGCTCTCGCTAGTATTGTGTCCAAAGTCATATGTAGTAAGAGTAACTACAGACCCATTGCTCTCGCTAGTATTGTGTCCAAAGTCATATGTAGTAAGAGTAACTACAGACCCATTGCTCTCGCTAGTATTGTGTCCAAAGTCATATGTAGTAAGAGTAACTACAGACCCATTGCTCTCGCTAGTATTGTGTCCAAAGTCATATGTAGTAAGAGTAACTACAGACCCATTGCTCTCGCTAGTATTGTGTCCAAAGTCATATGTAGTAAGAGTAACTACAGACCCATTGCTCTCGCTAGTATTGTGTCCAAAGTCATATGTAGTAAGAGTAACTACAGACCCATTGCTCTCGCTAGTATTGTGTCCAAAGTCATATGTAGTAAGAGTAACTACAGACCCATTGCTCTCGCTAGTATTGTGTCCAAAGTCATATGTAGTAAGAGTAACTACAGACCCATTGCTCTCGCTAGTATTGTGTCCAAAGTCATATGTAGTAAGAGTAACTACAGACCCATTGCTCTCGCTAGTATTGTGTCCAAAGTCATATGTAGTAAGAGTAACTACAGACCCATTGCTCTAGTCAGTATTGTGTCCAAAGTCTTTGAAAAGTTAATTTATGACCATATTGCTTACAGTTTGACTACATGTAGCAATCACTTTGGCTTCAAAACTAAACACAGTAGAGATATGTGTATATATCATATATACACATATCTCTACTGAAGGCATATATTATATGCCTTCAAGGATACTGTATTAAAATACTGTAGTTTGAATAGTAATATATATTCATGTTTTTTGGATGCATTCAAAGCATTAGATCGTGTAAACCACTATGTTCTATTTGAGAAACTCATAAAGCGGGGTATACCCTTGTATATAGTTAGAATTCTAGTATTTTGGTATACTACTAAAAAAGTATGTACGCTGGAAGTATATCGTGTCAGACAGTTTTTCTGTTACTAATGGTGTATGTCAAAGAGGAATTCTCTCCCTGTATCTTTTTTATGTCTACATGGATGATCTCAGTAAAAAATTAAATAATGTAAATGCTGGATGCATAATAGGTGCAGCACTGATTAACCATTTGATGTATGCTGATGATTTAGTGCTCTTGGCTCCCTCATCCATGGGTTTATTAGTGTTGCTGTCTGTCTGTTCAGATTATGGTCTAGAACATGATATCAAATACAACAGTACCAAAAGTAATGTTATGATATTTTGCTTCAAAAAGTTCAAAGATATACATATGCCAAACTTTGTGTTAAATTATGAAATATTGACAAGAGTTAATAAATGTAAATATCTTGGACAGTTCTCACTGAAGATCTCCGTGATGATGATCATATGGCTAGGCAGTATAAGAGAATTTATGCTCAGCGTCATGCCTTGATTAAAAAATTCTATATGTGTACTGAAGATGTAAAATGTACTCTGTTTAAATCATACTGTACTTCATTATATACATGTCAGTTATGGCATAATTATAAATCGGAATCAATTAGAAATTATATGTAGCATACAATAATATGTTTAGATTGTTGTGCAATGAACCGAAGAATTGTAGTGCTAGTTATATGTTTGTGTCAAAATGTTGATCAGCAAAAATGTGTATACAGTAGTTTTATGATGTGTATAGCTAAGTCGGGTGATGCAATATTACAACATATTATGAATAGTGATGCATTATACACATTACCACTGTGTCATCACTGGAGAAGTATGCACACTGGTTTAAGTCCGGAATCATCCTGCCGGACGAAACAAGATCGAAGATGCGTTCAAAGACCGAGTGTATCGCGTGGTCAGTAGGCATGGGCAACACAATGTATACACAGTGGAGCCAGCGGACTGTTGGCCGAGCTGAGCTGAAGATCAGCGAGCGTCCGTTGTTCCCGGAAGACTTACAACCCACACGGCGTCGATCACGACCGACCGCTCCTCGTCTACGCCAGACAAGGCCTCGTGCACGTGACTGCCCATCCAGTTCCGAAGACTGTGTCATAGCGGTGATAGATGCGGGGTCGGCGACTTCCCGCAGTGTCTCTTTTTTTTGCATAAAAATTGTCATTGTCTTATAACCTAACGAGTCTGTTACGGCCCGTTACAACGTGTATAGCTAAGTCGGGTAATGCAATATTACAAAGTGTTATGAATAGTGATGCATTATACACATCACCACTGTGTCATCACTGGAGAAGTATGCTATATATTTATAGATTTTAGTTATTAGTCTAGTCTTTATATGGTTGTAATATTCCGGAATAAAGTTACTGAATTTAAATGAATTTTTAAATGCAAACATGTTGTGCCAATATTCAGTTTCCACTGAACCCCATTTTGATCAATTAAAGTACACATAATAATAAGTGCTTCAGATTTTCTTTGGTACTTCTGGTATAAAACAGGGTTCGTTTGAAACAGCTGTTAATTGATAAATCACATATTTCATATCAATGTCATTGTTTATTGTTTTCTACCCCCAAATTTACTTTTGTTCAAAACATTTCTGACCTGGCAGTAATATTTAAGAATAAACCATACAAAATATACGACATACGCCTGTGACTGTGTCGTGTAAAGTGTGGCATAATCTATTGTTGTAATAATACGGGGGAGAATATCTCGGGGAGAGACACCCTCATGGCGAGGTGAATAAAGTACCGTTTGACTTACGAACTTGTATTGTATGCTGTATTGTATGCTAACCAGAAAACACTACATAAAGTACATGTCATCCTATGTCAAATGGATGACGTACTCGTCTTCGGTGCCACTCGGCCACAACACGATCAGCGCCTACACGAGGTTCTCTCGAGGCTGCAGCAGGCCAAGGTGACACTGAACACGAAGAAGTGTCAATTCTCAGTTCAACACGTGACGTTCTTGGGCCAGATGATTGACGCGTCGGGAATACACCCAGACAAAGAGAAGATCAGGGCGATTCTCGACATGCCTCAACCAGTCGATGTGAGCGGAGTCCGTCGATTTCTGGGAATGGTCAACCAGCTGGGGAAGTTTACGCCACACCTAGCTGAAATCACGAAACCGATGCGCGACCTTCTGTGCAAGAAGAACGACTGGACAGGGGCCACCATCAGCAGCGGTGCTTCAAGCAGTTGAAAGAGAGCATTACATCAACACCAATACTGGCTCTGTTCGACGCGAAGCAGGAAACGACACTATCTGCAGACGCGTCCTCACACGGCCTAGGAGCAGTACTTCTACAGAGACAACCAGATGGTAAACTTCAGCCAGTCGCATATGCCTCCAGATCCATGTCGAGCACGGAACAGCGCTATGCCCAAATAGAAAAGGAAGCACTCGCGAAGACGTGGGCTTGTGAGCGATTCAGCGACTTCCTTCTGGGGAAAACATTTCACGTCGACACCGACCACAAGCCTCTCGTGTCACTTCTTGGACAGAAGACACTTGATCAGCTGCCGCCCAGGATTCAGCGCTTCAGAATGAGGCTGATGCGATTCAACTATAGTATCGCACATGTAGCCGGCAAGGACTTGATTACGGCTGATACGCTGTCACGAGCACCCATTGTGGAGCACAGACAACCGCAAGACGTAAGCTTCGAGCAGGACTGCCAAGCATACGTCAATGCAGTTTTGAAGACACTTCCCATTACCGAGAAGCGCCTACTCGAACTGAAGCAGGCCCAGGTGGACGACGCCACCTGCCAACGCATCCAGACTTACTGCCAGCAAGGATGGCCCGACAGGGCGAGACTGAGGCCGGACGAGAAGGTGTACCTGCAAGTCGCTGCGGAGCTCACTGTGCAACAAGGCTTGCTGCTGAAGGGGAGTCGCCTCGTCATTCTGCTGGCAATGCGACCATCGATACTGGAGAAGATCCACGAAGGACACCACGAAGGACACCACGAAGGAAGGTATCACTAAATGCAGAGAACGGGCGAAGCAATCAGTTTGGTGGCCGGGTCTGAGCAAACAGATCGAAGACTTGGTGGAGAGCTGCGACAGATGCGCCAAAGAACGAGTAAATCAAGCAGAGCCGATGATACCATCTGATGTTCCAGAACGCCCATGGCAGAATGTTGGCTCTGACCTCTTCGAACTAAACGGTTCACCATACTTACTTGTTGTCGACTATGTGTCGGCGTTCGTTGAGATCTCCAAACTGAGCAGCACGACGTCGGCTTCCATCGTGAACCACATGACATTAATGTTTGCACGTCATGGCGTCCCTGAAGTTGTGGTCACAGACAATGGTCCCCAGTACGCATCAGATACATTCAGGAGGTTTGTGCAGCGAGGGGCTTTCTACACACGACAAGCAGCCCTCGGTTCCCTCAGTCAAATTGTGAAGCTGAGCGAGCCGTGAAGACCCTAAAATGTCTACTGGCGAAGAGCGACAACCCGTACACTTCTCGCGTATAGGTCGACGCCCTTGAGCAATGGTTACAGCCCAGCTGAGCTACTGATGGGGCGGAAGCTTCGGACGCCAATACCGACGATACCAGCCTTTCTAGAACCACAGTGGTCGCATCTACGAGGAGCGAGGAAGTCGCGGCTTGAGATAAAGAATCCACAGAAAAAGTCATTCGACAAGCGCCATCGAGCAGTCCACTTGAGACGACTGATGCCGGGAGAGCATGTGTGTGTCACTGACATGGACCGGCAAGGCACCGTGCTAAAAGAGGTCGGCTCACAGTCGCCCCGGTCGTACATCGTGAGGACACACCAAGGCGACGTTCGACGCAATCGACGTCACCTAAATCCTACTCCGACTGCGCCGCCGTATGACACGGCAACACTGGAGGATATTGAAATCTCCGATGACGAGGACGGAGAAGATGGCGACCCGGGCGAAGCCGCAGCACAGCCAGATCGACCAGTGGCAGACGTAGCCCCGAGACGGAATCCTGCAAGAGAGAGGAAGCTGCCGTCCCACCTGAGCGATTACGATGTCGCTGTGTAACCTGGTCATGTGCTGGTAACCTCTGACAAAATATGAGAAAGGAGGATGTGGCATGATCTATTGTTGTAATAATACGGGGGAGAATATCTCGGGGAGAGACACCCTCATGGCGAGGTGAATAAAGTACCGGTTGACTTACGAACTTGTATTGTATTCTGTATTGTATGCTAACCAGAAAACACTACATAAAGTACATGTCATCATTGTTTTTAAGTAAACATAAATATACGCATATGCATTAAAATATATATACACAATCGTCTAACTCTAATCCAATCATTAATCACTGGACATAGATGAGTGCAATTGTCGAAATAGGTCTCAAACTTTAAAAAAGTGTGAACTCTTTGCCAAAATTGGATTTTCCTACATTTTTATACGGCTTAAAATGCCTAATGTAATAAAATATATTTATTGTATCACTAATACTTATATAAATGAACATACTCTCAATCGTTAAATTTATGTTAATTCCAATTCAACTTTTTTTACGTAATCGAAATTTGTTTGAGAATCAACGCAATAGCAGACTTACCACGCAGAGCAGCCATGCTTATGAACTTTGCGGGTCAAGGTGAAGATCAGTGTTCCAGTCCCATTTTAGCCTAGCCTCGATTATCCAGGCTCCGCGATGTGGCGCCACCGTTTGTCGAACACATCTTCGCCTGGATGCAGAGTGGGGTTCTCATCGTGACGGAAATTATGTATGCGCCCAGAATCTGGGCATTTGGTTAATTCATAAAATAAGAGTGAACTTTTATCAGTTTATACGATGCAATTCGAATTAACTTTAAACTTTGATTACACAACTGCCCGACTGGAAATTAAATCACGCAAAAAAATGTTTAGTGTAGCATCTCGATAATGACGCCGATTGGCTGCTGGCGATTCATGGGAACGCCTACGCAAAATGGAGTGGTGACAGTGGGTAACAACGAGACCACGCTTCTGCGGCCAAATTCTCTTCTCGGCGAATTCTGAAGGCGAGCGAGAGTCGGATAAGCGAGACTAGTCACATTTAGTCTCGCTTATCCGACTCTAATCGAGGCTAATCCGACTCTCGCTCGGATTCATGAATCCGCCGAGAAGAGATGTGTGCGACAAACGGTGGCGCCACAGCGCGGACCCTGGATAATCGAGGCCAGTCCAATTTCGCGCGGATGCACATTTAACAAGTGGCGCCGCACGGTGGACTTGGGCACCAGTCTAACATCATCTCACCCCTGCGATACATTGTGATTGGCTAATTGTTGATGCTGCTACCACACGCTAGGGTTTGAAGTCGGCTCCTTTGCGCAGTTGTTTTACGTTGACACCGGTTACGTGTCAAGTTAACGTTCGCACCAGGAACTAAGAAGCTATTTTGATCGTTCTTAACGTATCTCTTTTCACCAAAGGTACGTAGACATTCGGAACATATATATATATACGTCTGGTGACGTGGTAAGCATGTGACTGTGGAAGCTGCCACTATGACTCATGAGTCATGACATGAGTGGTTTCACTATATTATGTAGGCGTGCTGTCCGAGCTAAACTAAAGTAAAGGGAAAGTGGTTTTGCCCTGAATATCGAAAGGACAAACGCAAGCAGAGGAGGCAGAAACGATGACTGTATATGGTTAAAATAGCAATGTGATCATACAAAGGTACTGGCATATACAAATATCCAAGAAAAAAACAAAACTAAAAAAAATAAAATTAACCTATATTAGGCACTTCAAAGAAAAATTAGATATCATGATAGAACATTGGCAATTGATTTAAATGAAAGGCGAAATGTAAAGGAACCAAAAGCTGCTTATTTTATTAGGTCCAAAGATATTAGGTCTAAAGATGTGATTCTAATACGCAAAAAATTAGAAAAAAAATTTATATCGTATAAGCCTATAAGGGAAAAAGACTCATTTTTGTGTTTTCTTTCAATCAATGTATGATTAAAATTGCATAACTTTTTTATTAATGCAGCACAGTACAGCATTGTAAGCGTTTTTGCTGTGTGTAAATCCAATATAAAAGCAAATTAAAATGCAGCTGTACATCTCAACCACGTTAAAAATACACGCAATATGCACAGCCTGCTTCACAGCTGTGTTGGGGGTTAATGGGCTGCTTGCCGCTGATTGGTCAAAATTGTAAACACTGATGAATACGTCAGCCTCCACGAAAAATGACCTTAGACCAGGAATTTTGCACTTTTAGAACAGATTCCCAGTAATTAAACCACTTGCGTGATATTCTTGATTATCGTTTCAAATGGTTAGTTTTTAGGCATTCTTATATGTGCAAGGCCCAAAACAATACGTTTGGTTTCACTTTAATAGGCTGTTGATATATACGTCTGGACCCGGACGTAATGCAAAATGGCTAAACAAAAACAGGTAAAAAATTGCAGCTCAGCTATAGTTCCGTCACTGCCAGATAATTTATTTAACTGTTAGAACTTCATTTATTTGGTAACACATAGTTACATCACATTATGAGCCATTCAGTAGACAATATGTGCAACTGAGGAGTTCTTCTGGAAGCCCCTTGAGGCTTTTGACGAAGACCAACTAGGGTATAATGACACAGAAAAAACAAAACCCAAAACTATGGTTATGCTTATATTAACCAAAGTAGTATATAAAATATATAATGAACTTTTTAGAATATTGTTTCGATTGAATCTAACTAATATCTTATCATTCTCTACCACGTAAATAATACCACCTGATACGTGAACATTTATACACTGTGTAATTCATGATTATTAATAGGCTAAATACTCCTAAGTAATACAACGTAAGTATATATAAAGTAATATTAACTATTGTAGTCTCAAGTCTCAAGTAGTTTACTCCAAACAGCCCAAACTTGGGCTAACGCAGGAGTTTGTGGTGGACTGTGCGCATGCGCTGTGGGTGGTACGTTCGATTAAAAGACTAGTATCATTAATGTTGCTGAAATGGATTTATCTGATAGTTTTATTTATTTTATGTATAGGATGTTTAACTAAAATTTTTAATAGGTTGGTTGTGTGTATGGATACTGTCGCTGCCTTGCCACATGCACACATAGACAGTCTCCATACCCACACCATGGATAAGTTTACGCTGAGCACTGTGTTTTAAAGGCAGTTTAGGTGAGGAGGTGTGGTGAAAGGGAGTTCCATAATAGCTTCTTGAAATGATTTTGGGTTTTTTATGTTGGTAATTTTTGATGGAATCATATTCCATATGCGAATGGCTCTGGGATAAAATGAAAAGACCATTGCATTTATACGACACTTGGGGGCTATGTATTGTCCACGGGTTCGAGAGCGAGTTAGTAGGACTGGAGGGGGGGTGATCTCAATAATGTTGTTTAGAATTTTGTAGAAGGTAGTGGCTTGTTTGATAATGCGCCTTCGTTCGAGGGTTGGCCATCCAAGGGCAGTAATTAGATCTGCTGGATTTGTGTTCCGTCTGTAATCATTTTTAACAAATCTGGCAGCAGAGTGTTGCACTCTTTCAAGGCTTTTAACTTGTGAAAAGGTGTGGGGATTCCATATGGGTGAAGAGTACTCAAGTTTTGGCCGGATTAGCATGTTGTAGGCTGTTTGCTTAACTTCGGGTTTACATGGGCCAAGAGTTCGTTTAATCATGCCTAAACATTTCGAAGATTTTGAAGTTATGTCAGTGACGTGATTTGTCCAGGTTAATTTGGAATCCAATTTTACTCCGAGGTATGAGTGGCTGGATACGGTGGATAATGGCTGGCCAGAAAGCGAGTACTTGTGTGTGCTGGGTTTAGTTTTGTTTGTTATTGGAAGGTGGACGCATTTAGATACATTAAATTCCATTTGCCATTTGTCTGACCATGTTTGGAGTTGGCTTAGGTCAGTTTGGAGAATTTCGTGGTCGGTTTTGGAAGAAATTTTACGATATATAATACTATCATCTGCAAAAAGGCGTATAGAAGATTTGATGTTCCCATTTATGTCATTTATGTAGAGTAAGAAGAGGACAGGTCCTAGAACTGAACCCTGTGGGACACCAGATGTGACATCTGTGATGTCCGACAGGGCACCGTTAACTGAGACTCTCTGTTTGCGGTTGGATAGAAAAGATTTGATTGTAAGTACTACTATGCCACTTTGTCAACATTAGCCATGCAGGTAGATATAGCTAGAGTGGCGGCTATAATTTATTACAAGTGTATGATGTGAATTTAATTATATTTTGACAGTAATAATTCTTTGAGTTTTCTTTTAAACTGGTTTAGGTATATAGGCTGCCGTAACTGTTGAGATAGTGCATTCCAAAATACTGGTCCTGAATAATTTTTTGTAAACTTACTGTTTTTGTTCTCATGTGCTGGATGTAATACCCATTTCAGTTTCATTCCTGTTTCCAAGAGCATTGGTGACATGCTATAATCTGGGAGTTGGCCATTAATGGATTTATACATAAAAATACCTAATTGATGTTTGTAGAGATAATCTAATTTTAAAAGTTTTAAGTTTGAGAATAGAGAGTCTGAATGGACAATATAGTGAGATTGTGTAATTATCCTTATAGCTTTCTTCTGTAGTATCTTTAGTTTTTTATTTGTGGTATATTAATTCGCCCATAACATGATGCAGTTCTGCAAATGTGACACGACAAATGAATAGTATAAAGTTTTCATTATGGATATAGGAATAAAATGCTTAAATTTGTTAAGCATTCCTACATTTCTTGAATTTTTTTATAAGTTATCAATATGTGTTGACCAACTTGAGTGTTCGTCTATGTATGTTCCTAGATTTTTTTTTTTTTTAATACGCTTTAGTTTGTTTCCATTTATTAAGGCGTTGTCACTATTGTATTTTTTTCCCCTTTTAAAATTATATATATATTTTTTTATTTAATGAAAGCTTATTGATATGGAACCATGTTGAGATTTGTTGTAGTTCAATGAGAGTGTCAAAATTTGTGTGAGCATGGAACAGATTTGTGTCATCTGCAAACAGTATAAGATTTAGGACATCTGATACATTTTCAATATTATTTATATAAAATGAAAAGTAATGGACCTAATATATATCGTTGTGGAACTCCACATGTTATTTTCATACACTCAGAGTTTGTTGTGTTATATGAAACATTGTATTCTATAGTCAAGATAACGTTTGAACCAGTCACATGCAATACCTCTTATAGTTATACCATAGCACTGGAGTTTATTTATTGAAATGTTATGGTCTATTGTGTCAGAAGCCTTGCTGAGGTCACGAAAAATGCCTATGTTATGTTTTTTGGTGTCAATGTTGCTTGATAATTTATAAACCAAATCAATTAGTGCCATATTTGTTGAGTAATTCTCCTTAAATCCGTATTGTTTTTTATAGTATGCTAAGAAATTATGAATCCAATTGTACATTAGGCGCTCTAGTATTTTTGGTTGGCATTGAAGGATAGAAATTGGTTTGTAATTTGTGAATAGTTCAGTGTTCTCACTTTTGTATAAAGGGATAACCATAGCTATCATTACCTTGCTGGGAACGATACCAGTGAGAAATGAACTGTTGAAGATGTGAGTTAGTTGATTTGCATTTTGCTGTAAGGTAAAGTCATTCCCCAGGCATTACGCCTTAGGAAGCCATGAAGGCTTATATGGCCAGTGCTTAAACCTGGTTTCTGTAGTACGAAGCAACTTAGAATGCAGTTATGCTGACTCTCCTGGACGGGACACTAGTCCAAACAGTGTTTGTACTCATTTACAGCTGAGTAGACTGAGGCAAAGTAGGGTAAACGAAATTGCCTAAGCTTCGAAAATGAACCGTGCACTGAACTTGAACTCACAAACCTTGAATTTAGAGTCCAACACCTTAACCACTAGGCCATGGCTGCCCCCACTTTGCTGTATAACCTGTTTAACAATGTATGGGTCAATGTTGTCAAAACCACTAGATTTGTTTGAATTGGTTCTGGCATTTGTGTTTTCCCATTAGTGAATGCAGGCATTTTGATCATTGCCATCATCGTTGACGTCAAAGCCCCTGTCAGGTATAACGACGTTGTAAACTTTAAATTATTTCTTTAAATGTACTGAAACTTTGAATGGAAGATTATGTTTGAAATTACATTTACAAGCTGCTCTAAATATATGTGTTATATTTTGGATATATGTGTTATATTTTGGTTACAATGTTTATAAACTTGCTAGTCAATCACGGACACATATGCAGACCAACATTTAAAAACAAATAAGCCCCGGCTCCAGATACCAGAGGCACTACACACACGTTAACCTTACAGGGTACTTCATTTTAGTGGTGCAACTTTAAATACTTTGCCTAGTGATATTACTTACTGTTCACAAAATGTAACGAGCAGACACGGGTGTATGGATAGTTCAACATTTTAATATCAGGCCGGCCTATGTTTGAAAGCCAGGCACACTATCGTTCATATGACGGCTGTTCCCCTTGGGTTAAGCGAATTGTCGGTAGTCAGTAGTACGACAAATGACTGTCTCTGTCAGCTCACTTCCCGCAAGCAAATACTCCATAAAGATTAACCATATTTCACAAATAACAATACTATTGACAAAGACACTCAATACAACAATACAAGTGCTAGTTTTGGTGCAATGCCGCACTAAACAACAGTAAACAACACTGAACATTCACAGTGCGAGCGACCCTAGTACTCCACGCGTGCACTCCAAGATGGCAGATCGCAAAAGTGGTGATGTCACACGCACACCCTCTATAAGGGAAAATGGCTATAGTTATTCATAACGTATTATTTCAAGGTACATATGCCAGCATACGATTGTTGTGTGGTTATAGTTACTTACGGATCCCTTGCAGCGGGCGCCATGTGTCGCATAGGGCATGTACAATAGTCCACCATTCCGCCCTGTCAGCCGCACTCTGTGCTGCCTCTGCCCATGATGTCCACCCAAACGCATCTCGTTCTTTTTTCGCCATTCGCCGCCATGTCTCTTTTGGAAGACCAAAAGAGTGTGGCTATAGTATGTCATACCAAAACATAAGTGACTATTGACAATACTAACAGTATATTAATAAAAGTACTTATATGGCGCCTGATCAATCGAGATTGCTCTCAGGTGTTTTACATACATAGTACTATTGTACAGGCCATAAGTTGCCAAGAGAATAATTATACTAAGAATAGTCTACACAAATGCTAAACATAAAAAAGAAATGCTAACAAAATAAACATGTTAAAATATTCTATAACACTACTTTAAATATAATTAGTAATATAAGTAAAAGTAAGAAAATGATCATGAAACTACTAACAAAATTAAATATACTATACTAAAAAATTCTAAAAACTACTTTAAATATATTCATTTATACAAGTAAGACTAAGAATATAACCGTAAAAAACTGTTGATACAATTATATTAAAAATGAAATCTTAAGAACTATACTTTAAATAAGTTCAGCAATACAAGGGAAACTAAAAGAATAACCATAAATATACTAATAAACTAACATATACAATAATCTAATGCATGCACATAAAATGGTGAGTATGTGAATTAAATATAATATTATTGGCCCGAGGGGGCTCTTATCCCATCTTATCCCAGGCCTGGGGAAGATGGTGTTGACACGTCTTCTCTTTGTCTTCCGAATTATGGCGAACTGTCTATACGAAAGGATAGATCGTACATTTGAAAACACATAGCTTTTATCAAAGTAAACACAGTTTCCACTATATTTTTGTTCAAATATTCAAAAGAATTGACTTCAGTCATTAGATCTGGTAAGGATCAAAATAGTGGATATCCAAAATGGTAAACACTGTGCGAGTCAATGCCGATCATGGGCGTGACTTCAATCCTTTCGCCGATCACATGACAAAGTTAAAAAATTTCACCAAGGATGAAAATTGTGATTTTTCAGAATTTCGATTTTCACTTCACTTAATGCTTGAATTAAATAATTTAATAGTTTGTCTGATGATTTCATAAAAAAAATACATACAAAAGTTGCACAAATGAGCTAGCATGTTGTAGTGGTTACTAGGTAGTTTAGTTTTTTTCACAAAATTAATTGAAATGAGACTAGCAAAAATAATTTTATTGAGAAGGCACCTTTAAAGAGCAGCTAACTTTTTTATGCACGCGGCATATTTGGTGGCATTAGGTGTCCGGTATTTTGTCCTGGCCTTGGACTGGTCACGACATTAGATTAGTACAGCGCATTAGTCATTAAGGACAATTTGCATTGTAAGTGCTTAGACATAGTTCTTTGTTTGGTAGCAGTGCTCAAGTATACCCATTTAGTCATTAGTTAAAATTTCAATACATTCTGAGACAAACTTTTACATTTCTTTAAAATTGGTTGATTTGAAACAGAATGATCCGGCTATGCAGTAATATTAAAACATAATACCCTGGTACGGTAGTTATCATGATGTGAATATCTGTATTGCAGACTAGACATGGCTCAACCCCAGAAAACGAGTGTCGGTGCTGCCGCTGCATCCGGAGCTGCTGTTGTCGTGACAAGAGGTAATAACACAGCCCTATTATGTACTGGTTACAATATAAACTGCCATTCTGGTCGTGGAACTGCAACACGGAACAGCAAGGAAAGTTGAAAGCGTGAATTTAATAGACCCTTTGAGGTGCTCTGTTATGCCAATCTGTCAGTGTAGTACTACAGTTACTGCTATAGTGATGTCATATATAGATACCCCAGTAGATATAAACATGATCCTTAGTAGTTTCAATAGATCCATCCACACTGCCAGGGGCTGCAGAGTGTTGCAGTACCCCTATCAGATTGACCCATTAAAACGTTGACTTTTCAGTTGCTGTATTAACCAATGAGATTGTGAGCATGAATTTAAAAGGCCTATATACTTGATCTAACCCTAACCTTGCCTTAACTGATTGTGGACCCATCGTCGCTGGTTGGACGGGTAATGATAGGCATTTTGTTGAAAAGCAAAACTCTGAAGTTTGGGCACACACACACACACACACACACACACACACACACACACACACACACACACACACACACACACACACACATCTGGTTCCTAGAAACATGTCGACCAGCAAGTGTGAATGATTTGGGCAGACTTGTTGACTCAAATTGCATAACTTCACTTGACTTAGTATTCAGATAGATGACTCGAGACTTGATTAGGACATCATTGACTTGAGACTTGACTTGACCTACAGGTGATGCATTGACTTGTGACTTGGACTTGGATGTCATTGACTTGAGACTTGACATGTCTTGCAGGTGATGCACTGACTTGTGACTTGACTTGTCAGTTTGTGACTTGCCAACAAGTCTGGTACATTGTGTAGGATATATGCCAGTGTAGTGGTAATTGCTGGCTCTTGAGGATGAAATAATAGATCACCCATAGTTTAAATTCTTCCCAGAGCTTGGAAAGCATCCACCAAACATGTAATTTTGTAAATTATATGCTCCATATGTTGTGCAGTTGACACACCACTAATATTATATTTCTATAAAAACATTTTTCAAGCATCAACCACTAAGCATCTAATGACAGTTTGTGTACGTCTTTTTGTTAGGACCACTGACTGACAAGTTTTTGATGAGGGTTGCTCGGCATGGGTTAACCTCTGATGAACTGGTTCAGCTCGGTGTCTTCTTGGGGATGACACGTTCTGCGGTCCAAGAGATATTCCATGACCCTGTGGGAATGGTGACCAGCACATTCGCTGTCCTTGAGTCATGGAGAAATAACACGAAAGCTGTCAGTCCCGGCGACATGTACGAAATACTTTGTGGCGCATACATGGAGCTGAAGAAGACGGACGTAACTGGGTACATCCGAAGTGGTGAGTGTTTAACAGTGACAGTATCATCCATAGTTCGTTGTTGCTTCTTTTGGTGGGCTCTGCTTAATAGAATCGCGGATAACGGAATCACTCGTTTAGTAGAATCAAAATGGCTGGGACGGAATCATTCCCTATTCCTGCTGTATTAAAATGCGCCTCTTAAGTGAGTCAGCTGCTTAACAATAGAGTTAAATCGTTTCCGTCAAAGTGATTCTGTTAAGTGTAGCCCACTGTATCATGTTTGTTGACATCCAACAGTAAATTACTTACTTACTTACTTAGGCCCTTAACTCCTCCTGGAGCATAGGCCATCCACAACATTTCTCCAGCGCCTCCTGTCTTGGGCAATCCTCTCCAGTTGTTGCCAGCCATTCCCTGTTTGCTTGATGTCTGCTTCGAGGTCACGCCGCGAGGTGTTTTTTGGTCTCCTCTCTTTCTCTTGCCTTGGGGGTTCCACGTCAGGACCTGTCTCGTTATGTTTGTGCTTGGCTTTCTCAAGGTGTGGCCGAGCCATCCCCATCTCCTCTTAAGGATCTCTGTCTCTATTTGGGCTTGGTGTGTTCTATCCCAGATGTCTTTGTTGCTCACCCTGTCCATCCAGTGTATTCGGAGAATTCTTCTCAGGCAATGGTTGTAAAATGTCAGGATCCTTATCAGCGTGGTCTTGTTTATTCGCCACGTTTCCGCTCCATACAGCAACACAGACTTTACATTTGTGTTAAACAAGCGTATTTTTGTGGTTTCTCCAATTACCTTTGACTTCCACACATTTCTCAACAGGTGGAAAGCTACCCTTGCTTTGCTGATCCTTTTCTTTACGTCAGCCTCTGTCCCTCCATGCGTATCCACTATGCTGCCTAGATATCTGAAATCTTTGACCTCTTCCAGTGTCTCTCCCTCAAGCATGATTGGTGTTTCGCAAGTAGCATTTGTTCTCAGGATCTTTGTTTTCCTTTTGTTGATTTTCAACCCAACCCGCTCTGAAATCAATGCCAGTTCTGTTGTTTTGTCCTGCATCTGCCTATGGCTGTGAGACAGGAGTGCAAGGTCATCCGCAAAGTCCAGGTCATCAAGTTGGGTCAGCATCGTCCACTGGATTCCATTTCGTTTCTCCTTGGTTGCTGTTTTCATGACCCAGTCTATGACTAGAATGAAGAGGAATGGTGACAGTAAGCATCCCTGTCTCACCCCCGTCCTAACCTCAAAGTTCTTTGTAAGTTGACCTTCATGAATGACTCTGCATGACATTCCCTCATAGGAGTTTTTGATCATGTTGACTAGTTTCTTGGGCACCCCATAGTGTCTTAGCACTTTCCAGAGTGTCTCCCTGTCCACACTGTCAAAGGCTTTCTCGTAATCAACAAAGTTGATGTATAGGGATGAGTTCCATTCGATGGATTGTTCCACTATGATTCGCAGTGTTGCAATCTGGTCAGTACACGATCTGTCCTGCCTGAAGCCTGCTTGCTGTTCACGCAAAGTTTGGTCCACTTTGCCTTTCATTCTCTCTAGGATTATTCTGTTTAGAATCTTCCCAGGTACTGACAACAACGTGATTCCTCTGTAGTTATCACAGCGGCTCAGGTCTCCTTTCTTGGGAATCTTGATAAGGTAACCTTCTTTCCATTCTGCTGGAATTTCTTCTTTTTCCCAGATCTCCTCAAAAAGACTGTACAGCATTTCTACTGAAGTATTTACATCTGCCTTTAGTGCTTCTGCAGGGATACCATCAGGGCCTGCTACTTTCCCATTTTTCATATGTGCGATTGCCTTTTTTATCTCTTCTCTAGTGGGTTTATTACAGTCTATTGGGAGATCTGTCTCAGCTGGTTGGATGTCTGGTTGATTCTGCGGTGCTGGTCTGTTGAGCAGCTCTTCAAAATGCTCTGCCCATCTGTTAAGCTGTTTGTCTGCCCCCATCAGGACGCTCCCATTTTTGTCTCTGATTGGCCGCTCTGATTTCTTAAACTTTCCAGCTAACTTCCTTGTTGTATCGTAAAGTTGCTTCATGTTCCTGCTAGCTGCTGCCTTTTCTGCCTCTTGTGCAAGTCCCTCCACGAAGTTCCTTTTGTCTGTTTTGACACTTTTCTTCACCTCTCTATTTGCTGCTGTGTGCTCTTTCTGAGCTATTACCTTTGCCGCCCTTGTGCGGCTGCTGTTGACTGCTTCCTTCTTGTCTCTTCTGGTCTGTATTTTCCTCATTGTTTCTACTGAAATCCAGTCTTTCTGTTGGGGTTTCCTTCTGCCAATTATCTCTTCGCATGTGGTGTTTACTGCATCCTTGATGTGACTCCATTGGCTGTTGATGTCTACTCCCTCATCTTCATCATACAGTTCTTGCAGGACTTTGAATCTATTAGCTAATGCGACTTTATATTCTTCTGCTGTGCTTGGATCCTTCAGGAAATCCACATTATATCTTGCCTTTTGTCTTTCTTGTTCTACTCCATTTCTTCTTAGCTTGAGTTTTAGCCTGGCTGTTACTAGGTGGTGATCAGACGCAACGTCAGCACCTCTCTTCACACGCACGTCTTGTAGTGATCTTCTAAACATTTTGTTTATGCCGATGTGGTCTATCTGATTTTCAGTGACTTGGTCAGGAGATACCCATGTCGCCTTATGTATTCTTTTGTGTGTGAACACGCTTCCCCCAATCACAATGTTGTTTATTGCACAGGCATTCACAAACCGCTCCCCATTGTCATTCATCACACCCAGCCCATGAACCCCCATCACATTTTCATATCCTTGGTTGTCCGATCCAATCTTTGCATTGAAATCCCCCATAATCAGGTTGATGTTTTTATCCCCTAAATTGCTCATGATATCAAGGAGTTGGTTGTAGAATTCATCTTTGGTTTCGTCAGTCTTGTCGTTGGTTGGGGCGTAGCACTGCACTATGTTCATTTTAATCCTTTTGTTCTTTGTTCTAAAGGATGCTGTTATGCACCTCGGTCCTCTGGCTTCCCAGCCAATAAGTGCTCTCTGTGCCTCCTTCCCCAATAAGAGGGCAACCCCCTCTGAGTGAGGGGCATCATCTTCCTCGTGTCCGGAGTATAGTATAATCTCTCCTGTTGTTAGTCGCAGTCGTCCTGACTGGGTCCATCGGGTTTCGCAGAGCCCGAGTAGAGCGAGGTTGAATCTCCGCATTTCTGCTGCCACTTGGGCAGTTTTCCCCGCCTCGTACATTGTTCGCACATTCCATGTGCCGATGTGCATTGTGGCTTCCTTTCGGCTTCACTTCAACACTTCATGCGCCCTGGTAAACCAGGCCCTACCTCTTCCAGGACAGACGTCGTAGTTTTATTTGTTGTGAATGTTTCTGTAGCGTTGGGTTTCTTTACAGGGTGGGGGTGCTAGCCCCACGCCCAACCCTCCTCCTTTTTCAGCCGGGCTTGGGACTGTCCATGGCGGAGTTTTACAGTAAATACAACTGTGATATTTTGGTAAAGCAAGGATTCTGTTATAATAACCTGACCGACAGTTTTACTGTCAGAACTACATCATGGCCACTACCTCAGTTAGATCACACAATCTGAAACACTTGCAGATTATTAAAAAAGAAAACTGATGACAAATTGTCTGCCAAACCAAGAAACACTGTTGGACCAAGTGCGTATGCGCTGCCATTAACAACTGATTCTACACTAGTCCGCTAGGTATGCACTTATCCGCACCTCCGCTAGCCTCGATTATCCAGGCTCCGTGCTGTGGCACCATTTTCTGTCGCACACAATTCGCCTGGACGCAAAGTGTACTTTTCACTGTGACGGAAATTATGCTTGCACCCAGATTATGGGTGCATACATAATTAGGTAATTGCAATGTCGTACAGGCATTTGGCTAATTCATAGAATAAGAGTGAAATTTTATCAGTTGATTCAATGCAATTCGAGTTTAAACTTAAAAGTTAAATCAGGCAAAAAAAAATTAATGTACAATCTTTATAATGACGCTGCTGGTGCTTCATGGGAACGCCTACACAAATGGAGTGGTGACGGTGGGTAACAACGAGGCCACACCTCTGAGGCCAACGGTGACAAACTGAATAGTGATGCCAAAAAGGTTGACTGTGTGCCAGCTTAAACTATGGACATTTGTTGCGCAAGGTATTACACATTAACTTTCGTGAGGAAATAAAAATTAATTTAATATAATTCTTAATAAATGTCGGAAGGAATGATGGAATCCGAGCAGCTTCTTGTAACATTATAAAAGATGACAAGGGAAAGAATTGTTGTCTCTGTCCCATCATCGTAGGCATAGCGTTGTCTAGAACTTCATACAACCATCTTGTTGTATTTCTAAAGGATAATGATATCGTATTACTTCTTTCATTGGAATCAGAAACAATTTAAAATAATTCCAAACCATGCATACTTTAAAGCCAGTACTCTACGATTGATGGATCCGAACTGATTTAGCCTATTGCGAAAACATTTAGTTGATGTCCTGATATGTAGTGTATGAATAATAGTTTAAGTAATATCTGCAATCAGATTAATAAAAAAGTGCGTATTTTTGTTCAAAGAATTGACTTTAGTCATTAGATCTAGTAAAGCTCAAAATAGTGGATATCAAACGGTAAACACGCTATGGGGTCAAGGCTGATCATGGGCGTGACTTCAATCCTCTCGCCGATCACATGAAAAAATTTCGCCAAGGGCAAAATTTTTGACTTTTCAATGTTTCCATTTTCAGTTCAATAAATACTGGATGCAGAATTAAATAATTTAATAGTTTGATGATTTCACAAAAAAACTACATACAAAAGTTGCACACACGAGAGAGCATATCTTAGTAGATACTAGGTAGGTTTGAATTTTAGCAAAATGAATTTGAAATGAGACGAGCATTGAATTGAGGAGAGACTTTAATTTCAGTGACAACCTGGAACCGGATATTGACAAAAGTCGTATGCCAAATTATAGGTAATATACTATTCAGAAAACCAACACATTCATAAAAATAGTGTTGTAATGGCTTCCAAAACATTGATATTATTTAACTGAATCGTACAAATAATGAATTATATAGCATAATCCCCGTTGTTCCTGTAAATTATGAGAGAACGTCTGGTACCACAATTACCTTACATAGCTGAAGGTGTACAAACTTAGTGCATGCCCCACTAAATAATGTGCTTGGCACATGAGTAAAATGGCATACACTTGCATGCATACACTTTTAATATTATCCAGAATGGCCCACGTCTACAATCTAGATGGGCCATTGTCCCACTTGGTCAAGATCCTAGATTGATGATGTAGTCTCATCTGCAGTAGGGGCGGTAAGAATTACTTGGTAATCAGCTTTACTAATCACTCAACTTGAGCATATGTCAGAACTACTATTCAAAATACATATTGAACCAATGTAACTGTGCAAGGTTGGACATTATAAACATTGAATGACTTGCTCAAACATTAATATGTTTCACAAGTGATATTGTTGTGCTTATTTATTTGCAAACTAAAAAACAGTAAACATTAAAAGTTTGAGAACATTCAAAAGAAAAAATATTTCATAGAGAACACATTGCACAGGTAAATTTATAGTGCAACTATGTAGCATTTGCTGATACTGTAGTACCTGCCTTCAACGGACCCTCCGATGAGCTATGTCAGGACACCTGCTATCTGCTATGTCAGGACACTTTTTCAATGTACGGACTGTTTGCCCATGTTAATGTCCCTCTGATTGGGGACACCTGGTCAACACGAACAGCGGACAGGATATTTTGGTTTTATATCCCTGCTAAGGCGGACAGTAATAATTATTTTCGTGATTTTTTTCTCAAAATATTTTATTTCCAAAATCGCGGCGGATAAACAGTGCGGTGTATAGTGGGAAAAACAACGCGATCCCATAACGGTGATATTATCGTCCACAGTCACGTGAGAGCGAGATTTTACTTGTGTATATATATATGGTTANCGAACAGCGGACAGGATATTTTGGTTTTATATCCCTGCTAAGGCGGACAGTAATAATTATTTTCGTGATTTTTTTCTCAAAATATTTTATTTCCAAAATCGCGGCGGATAAACAGTGAGGTGTATAGTGGGAAAAACAACGCGATCCCATAACGGTGATATTATCGTCCACAGTCACGTGAGAGCGAGATTTTACTTGTGTATATATATGGTTATCAAATTTGAACTGCATAGTTAGAGTTGGAGATTTTGAAAAGATAGACGTTACAAATGGCAAATTCATCGAATTCGGCAAGAAAGAGCCATCGTAGCACAAGAATGGGAGTCGGGTGGTCAATGCGACCTGAAATACCTAAAGCATCGCAAGACAGTCTACAAGGACTTGAACGCTCTCGTGTGGCAATGGTTCTGTACTGCCAGACCGAAGGAACTTCCTGTCAGCGGCGGAATGATACAGGTGTGTTTTTACTTAGAATTTTACTTTGTTTACTTTTATATTTGGTCCAGTAAGACCACAAAACTATAAACTGAGAATCGGTAAAGTAAATTCTGTCGTAAATTTTGTTAGTCCCCACAACAATAAAAACCATACTATTTGTTGAAATGCATTACGATGGAATTTTTTATTTACGTAATTTATGCGACCGCTGATGCTGTGCATTTTGGTGTTTTGCGTGTGGATTTAAGTTTAAGATGGCATGGACACATAGTGTTAAGGTCAAGATAGGCCCTTAGATGCGTGTCCTGTCCTTATCAAATGATGCCATAAATATATGTTTGTAAGTGAAGTGTTTTACTTGCTGAAATTTGAACTTAAATTTGAAAATAAAAACAGTGTTTTATTAAATAATAGACTGCCTGTTTGTCCTTAAATAATAGTCTTGGGGTTGGGAATCATGATGGAATGAAATACAATTTCATACACCAATTTATTATGTGTTCAATTGTTTTAGGAGAAAGCTATGATGTTTACGATCGAGCTGGATCACGATGACTTCACCACGTCGAACGGCTGGATAGAGTGCTGGCAGAAGCGCTACAATGTGAAGCCGGCTGTGTTGTGCGGGGAGGCTGCCGAGGTGTCGCAAGACGTTGTGGAAGACTGGTCGAAGCATCAGCTGGCAATGATGCAAGGATACGCTCTCACCGACATCTACAGTGCGGACGAGACTGGGCTGTATTACCGTGCCCTGCCGAACAGGTCGATGGTCATCAAAGGCGACCCTCGCAAAGGCAACAAGACTTCGAAAGAAAGAATCACCGTCTTGTTGGCCTGTTCGGCAGCAGGTGAAAAGCTGACACCACTAGTCATCGGGAAAGCAGCAAACCCGAGGTGCTTCCACGGAGTTGACAAGACACTCCTTGCAGTGGCATATCTTGCCAACAGGAAGGCGTGGATGATGAGCATCCTGTTCAGCGAGTGGTTGGAGCGCCTGAACAGCAAGATGAAGGCCCAGACGCGCAACATTTTGATGTTCGTAGACAACTGCGGGGCTCACCCAGACGTGAAATTGTCCAACATCAAGCTTGTCTTCTTGCTACCCAACACAACTTCCTGTCTGCAGCCATGTGATGCTGGCATCATTGCGATGCTGAAGGCGCACTACTGGAAGTGTCTTGTGTGCCATGTTCTTGCTGGGATGGACTCAGCGACATCGGCCACAGAACTCAGTAAGCGGGTCGATGTGATGGTTGGTTGTGGCTGGCTTGGTGCAGTGTGACTGCAAGCACCATCAGCACGTGCTTTGTCCAGCTTTGTGGAGGAAGTGGTGGGAGGTCAGGTGGATGCTGAAGCTGATCCCTTGGAGCATCCAAGTGAAGAATACGAGGAGTTGTTGGGTGATGTATCTTGGGAAACATACATCGCCATGGACGGTGCCACGGTTACAACAGACACAGCTGTCACGACTGGGAAGCTGTCCTCCTGGCGAAGGCGAAAGGGCAGACAGAGGAGGAGGATGAAGACAGTGGTGATGAGGAGCCAGAAACACGGCCACTCATCACACCACAAGATGCGATGCAGCATATCAAAGACATTGTGAACCTTCCACTGAATGAGAATGATGCACGAATGCTGGAGGCAGCATCGACAGTGCAGAACTTGCTGCAGGGACACTGTATTAGGCAGGCTGCTCTGGCCAAGCAGAAAGAGATCATAGACTTTTTTCAGCCACAATGAACTGTCACACGACTGGTGTGGCTGATGGATATGTCATGATGTTTAATTTTGTGGTGACTTTTATTTATTATTTATTGCACTGACTTTATTTATTGCACTGACTTTCTTGATTGAATATTTGTGGTGGTTCTGTTGAATTGTTGGTGTTGATTTTTAATTTTTATTTGTGTGGTGGAATGTACTGTTGATTTTTTGGTGGTGATATCCTATTGATTTTTTGTAAATCAAATTTTTTTTATTTCTAAAATGTTTTTGTTTTCTTATTTGTAGTAATGTACCTCAGTTATATCCTTATTGTGCAGCCTGTTTATGTTTTATAAAGTTAATTAATAATATGTGTCATCTGCACATGTCTACCATATATGTGTAGTACTGAACCCTCCACTGACTCCAGCATGCCTGCCCCTCCGATGAGGGGACACTTTTTCTTGGATACAGAAGTGTCCGTTGAAGGCAGGTACTACTGTATATTTATATAATACAACATGGAAGTATTGAGTGGGTTTCATTTGTTTCAGAGCAAGTCCCTTACCTCAAGGAACAGTTGCAGAAAGCTCGAGAAACATCTCAAACTTGGAAGCAAAACTCCAATGGTACATTTCTTGTGAAGCTTGTTTTATCACAAAGTTGATATATAAACACATTTGTTGTTACAGATTACAAACACGTGTTAGAATGGGTCCACAAAAAGAAACAGACATCTTTATATATTCAGTAACATTGTTTGTACCACAAATATATCTATAAGTAAAGTAATGTCTTATGCCATTCTGTAAGTTGTAATAGATGGAACATTTGTTAAGTAATAATATTCCTTGAGCACTACAGCTGCACATTTTTTTAATCTCTAGAAATTATCAAAGCTAATTAGGTGAAAAGATCTGTGTTTGTTGAAATTGTATTTTGATAATATTGTAGAGTTGAGAAGAA
This sequence comes from Lamellibrachia luymesi, assembly GCA_009193005.1. Classification (NCBI taxonomy): domain Eukaryota; kingdom Metazoa; phylum Annelida; class Polychaeta; order Sabellida; family Siboglinidae; genus Lamellibrachia; species Lamellibrachia luymesi. Next base: position 23,811 of record SDWI01001577.1, on the reverse strand, counting down.
ACGAGAATAAAAATATGAACTGAATTTGTTTCAGAACAAATGCGACTGGTAAAAGACGACTTACACAAGGTAAAAGACGAATTGCAGGATGTGAAAGAAGAGCTTCAAAAAAGCAACGGTACATTTCTTGTCAAATGCAATTATTGCACATTACCTGGTTGTTATATGAATTCAACATATTAGCTTGTCCTTTATTATATTTGTTCAATTACCTTTTATCTGTTTTGATTAAATTGTGTAATATAGTTGTGGTAATAAATAGCTGGACTGGGTATTATCTTTTTTTAAATCATTCCCAAATTTGATATTAATATATTAGATATTACAAGTGGGAAAGAATGTAACTGTCACATAGGCTTGTTGATAATAATGAAGAATTTTGATGAGAAAGTTGTTTATATAATTAAATCTTGCTAAAGTATAAGGATGAATCGCTCGTGAATTATTAAAATAGTAAAACAATTTGTTGAACATGGTGTTTATATTCAGAAGCATGATGGGTCTACAACATGTCTGTGAATGAAATGTATTTTTGTATAAACGTAATGTCTTATTCATTATTTTGCTGAACACTGTCTCATTAGTTAATATAGATTTATACTAGAAGACAACCTACTAACACAACCTGTCACACGTAAGTAGGTCAAGATTAGTACCAAGACAAGCTTGAATGAGGTCAATCATGGCCAGGAAAATATTACAGCACAATCTGCTATTTTGAACATCTGTTGAACAGAAACAGTTTGTAAGTAAAATGTAAAAACGATGCAATGGATTAATGTGATACATACGATTATCACAATATTATTAATTGTAAGTACTGTAATTCTACAACATTTCAAAATAGTATAATTTATGCCCCAAAATAAGTATTAATGTCAAAGTTGATGAAATGTGAATCCAGAAATAAATATTGTATTAATTTCAGAAATCATCTGTGAGCTAACAGATTCGGTCAGATGTGAAAAGCAGCAAAGAGAGGCCGCTGAAGGTACAATTTTATTTACACCAGCGTAGATTTAACATACTTTATATAACAATGTTAAACATCTTACATAGCCAGTTAAAGTTCCCCCCTCAACTCAATGTTTTTGCTCGTCTCATTTCAAATTCATTTTGGGAAAATTCAAACGTACCTAGTTTCCACTATATGATGCAGTTCGAAATAAATTTAAACTTTGATTATATTGACACAACTGTCAGACTGAAAAGTTGAATCGGGCAAAAACGTGTAGTGTACAATCTTGATAGTGACTCTGCTGGTGCTTCATGGGAACGTCTACACAAAATGGAGTGATTACGGTGGGTAACAACGAGACCACGCCTCTGAGGCCATACTGTCTTCTCAGTGAATTTATGAAGGCGAGCAAGAGTTGGATAAGCGAGACTATGTCTCTGCTAACCAATATTGTATATATCAAATTAGAATTAATTTAATATCATTCTTAGTAAATGTCGTAATCGCAGCAGCTTCTTGTAACATTGTAAACAATGACCAGGGAAAGAATTGTTGTCTCTGTCCCATCATCATAGGCATAACATTGTCTAGAATTTCATAAGAACATCTTGTATTTCTGAAGGATAATGATATCATATTACTTCTTTCATTGGAACAACAAACAATTTGAAATAATTCCAAACCATGCCTACCATAAAGCCAGTACAGTCGGTTTAATAAAAAAGTGTGTATTTTTGTTAAAATCATCGAAAGTATTGACTTTAGTCGTTAGATCTGGTAAGGCTCAATATAATAGATATCCAAAACGGTAAACACGTTATGGGGTCAAGGCTGATCATGGGCGTGACTTTATCCTCTCGCCGATCACGTGACAACATTTAGCCATGGCGAGTTTTCAGTGTTTCCATTTTCACTTCAATAAATTCTGGATGCAGAATTAAATAATTTAATAGTTCGTCTGATGATTTAAAAAAAAAACTACATAAAAAGTTGCACAAATGAGTTAGCATGTCTTGGTAGATGTTAGGTTGGTTTGAATTTTATTAAAATGAATTTGTAATGAGTTGAGCAAAAAAATCAAATTGAGGAGGGTCCTTTAATTGTAGTGACAAACTGTAGCAGGATATTAACATTCCTCATGCAAATGTTGTATACCAAATTATAGCTAATAGACTATTCGGAAAACCAACACATTCGTAAAATAGAGTTGTAGTGGCTTCCAAAACATTGATATTATTGAATTGAATCGTACAAATAATGAATTATATGGCATAATCCCCGTTGTTCCTGTAAATTATGAGAGAACATCTGGGACGACAATTACCTTACATAGCTGAAGGTGTACAAACTTAGTGCATGCCCCACTAAATACTGTGCTTGGTACATGTGTAAAATGACATACACTTGCATGCTGCACATTGCTAAAAATAATGTTCTTGTTTTAATAAAAAAAATCTTAAAAGAAGAAAATTTTTCTAGGGAGCCACGTAAGAAAATTATCTTCGTGATTTAAGAAATTTTTCGTAAGACAAATTTTCTTGGCTTAAGAAAATAGTTTCTGAAATCAAATCAAGGCTATAGAAATATTTTCTTATTTGTCAAAGAAAATTTTTCTCATCTAAGAAATGTTTTTTTCTGAAATAAGAAGTGCATTTTCTTAAATCAAGAAAAAAAACCAAGAACATTTTTCTTCAATTATTTTCTAGGGAGCCACACAAGAAAAATTATAAATCAAGAAATGTTTTCTTAAATTTAATAAGAATATTTTTCTTGTAGTCATTTTGGATGTTTCACGTTAGTAAGAATATTTTTTTTTAAACAAGAAAAACCTTCTGAAAGACTTTCTTGGAATAAGAAACATTTCCTCATTTAAATATTTTTTTTATAAAAAGAAAAACTACTGATCACTGCATGTCAGCAATCATTTCTGAAAATAAGACAATTTTCTCACCACAAAATGCAAAATGATGGGACCAAAAGCCATATTTTATCATAATAAAACTTTTTAGATGGCAGATTTTCTACAGATGACACAGCATAAAGGAGCAAGTGACATTGGAACAGTGTTTTATTATGAGAAAAGGGAGTAAGTGTATGACCAATAGCATCACGTGTTACTGCGATAGCCATGCAATCAGTCTGCAGCTCTCATACCCAGTAAGGTCATTCCTTGTTAAATCAACCAATTTTCAGGAAATTAAAAAAGTTGATGTCTCAGAATGTCCTAACATTTTAACCAATTAGCAAATGGTCATATTTGAGCAACTTTGCAGAAAAATTAAGCTAAGGGGTAAATGCACTTGTTATACTTTCAGGTGCCTCTAACTACAGAGCTTACATTTGTTGAATGTCTTGATATATTCGTACAGATGTGCATCACAAAATTAAATAAGGATAATGTATGTACAGAGTGTGCAAACATTAATTTTTTTATTTTATTTTTATTTCTGAGTGATTTTAGCAGTCTGTATTTCAAATTGTTATTTTATAGGACAAGTTCCAAAGTGCTACTGTATGCTGTCAGGGATACTTGTAATGACTTCTTAGTTCAATAGGAATGTAGTTACTATATCTTCAGAAAAATTCAGCCTTAAACTCGATATTTTACGAATTTCAACTTTCAAAATGAGATTGTTGGACAAGTGTTACGATCACCGCATTTGCACTGTGCACAATCCTTTACATACTGCAGCTGAAATATCACTGTTCTGTCTAGTTATCTTTTCTCCCAAATTAGCGAGTGACAAATTTATGAAACTTACAAATCACTGCACAACAACAAATAGCAATGGCTATACCTTATTGACACAAAAACTGGAAAAGGTTGCATGCCCGAACTTTGAGCATTGCCAAATAAAAAAAATCAAAGCATTACTTAATTCTGAAAATGTTAGTTGATTATTACACATGGTCATATAATTCTGTCATAAGACCTGCCTCATTGTTTCTTAAGGGGAGTTATTCAAGGGTGATTTGATTGCACTTGCTGCTCT
>SDWI01001577.1:5662-17562 GCA_009193005.1 Lamellibrachia luymesi | reverse complement strand
CACAGTGTTTACCATTTTGGATATCCACTAGTTTGATCCTTACCAGATCTAGCGACTAAAGTCAATTATTTTGATGATTTGAACAAAAATATGCATTTTTAATTAAATCGACTATGGATGTTACATAAACTATTCACACACTACATATTTGGACACAAATGAACCAGATTTGCGATGGGCTAAATCAGTTGAGGATGGAGTTTTAAAGGTGCATCCTCAATTAGATTTTTTTGCTGGTCTCATTTCAAATAAATTTTACAAAAAACCAAACCTACCTAGTATCCACTGCAACATTCTAGCTCATTTGTGCAACTTTTGTATGTAGTTTTTGTGAAATCATCAGACAAACTATTAAATTACTTGATTGACTGTTGAAGCATTAAGTGAAGTGAATATCGAAATGCTGAAAAATAATGATTTTCACCCTTGGTGAAACTTTGTAACTTTGTTGTGTGATCGACGAGAGGATTGAAGTCACGCCCATCATCGGCATTGACTTGCACATCGTTTACAATTTTGGATATCCACTGTTTCGATCCTTACCTGATCTAACGACTGAAGTCAATTCTTTCGATGATTTAAAAAAAAATTGCATTTTTTATTAAACTGCTCACGTCACTTAAACTAGTCACATACTACACGTCTGGACATAAATGAATCGGATTCACGATGGGTTGAACCATTTGAGGAAGCAGCTTAAACTCAAGAAAAACTTCTTCATCTAGAATATTTATTTCAAATGTTTTTCTTGAGTAAGAAAATGTTTCTTTAATTCAAGAATAAAATGATAGCATTAAGAATATTTATCTAAAATCTTTCTTAAGAAAGAAGTATCTTCTTCATTCAAGAAAATTTCATTATTCAATCACATATCTGGAACTTGCGAAGAAAAAATTTCTACACTTTTTCTTAATTCAAGAAAAATTTTCTTGTATAAGAAAATTATTTTTGGCAGTGCAAAATCAGTGCAATATTATCCAGAATGGCCCATTTCTACAGTCTAGATGGGCCATCGTCTCACTTGGTCGAGATCCTAAGATTGAACCTTGTGCATATCATTAATTGATGTGGTATTTAAATAAGATTGTTAAACGCCAGTGAATCATGGAACATAGCCTATGACAATTGGAGGAAAATATAACCAAATAATAACAATTTGAAGAAGATATCCAGATAATAGTTATCATGCATGCAATTTTGATCAAACACATGGTAAAAATGGTACATTTCTTGTGAAGCTTGCTTTATCACAGGGTTGATATATAAACATATTTTTTTTACAAATTACGAACAGGTGTTAGAATGAAGAAACGAGAATAAAAACGTATGAACGGAATTTGTTTCAGAACAAATGCGACAGGTAAAAGACGAGTTGCAGCAGGTGAAAGAAGAACTTCAAAAAAGCAACGGTACATTTCTTGTCAAACGCAATTATTGCAAATTACCAAGTTGTTATTTGAATTCAACATTGTTATTTGTCCATTGTTATATTTGTTCAACTACCTTTTATCTGTTTTGATTAAATTGTGTAATACAGGTATGGTCTTAAATAGCTAGACTGTGTATTATATTTAAAACCATTCCCAAATTTGATATTAATATATTAGATAGTACAAGCTGGTGGGGAAAGAATGTAACAGTTACATTAGCTTGTTGATAATAATGAAGAATTTTGATGAGAAAGTTGTTTATATAATTAAATCTGGTCAAAGTGTGATGATAAATTGCATGTGGAGTTAGTAAAATAAAAAAAAATTATGTAGAACATGGTGTTTATATTCAGAAGTATGATAGCGCTACAAAAAATGTCTATGAATGAAATCCTGCTAACATACCCTGTCACACGAAAGTAGGTAAAGATTAGTACCAAGACAACCTTGAATGAGGTCAATCATGTGCAGGAAAATATTACAGCACAATCTGCTATTTTGAACATTTGTCGAACAGAAACAGTTTGCAAGGAAAACATAAAAACAATGCACTTTACTAAAGTCAAACAGGATTATCAGCATATTATTAGTTATAAGTACTGTAATTCTACAATATAATAAAGATTATTCAAAGTTGATGAAATGTGAATCCAGAAATAAACATTGTATTACTTTCAGAGGTCATCTCTGAGCTAACAGATTCAGTCAGATGTGAAAAGCAGCAAAGAGAGGCCGCTGAAGGCACAGTTTTGTTTACACCTGCGTAGATTTAACATATTTTATATATCATTAACATTATAAAACATCTTACACAGTCAGTTAAAGCTCCCTCCTCAATTCAATGTTTTTGCTCGTCTCATTTCAAATTCATTTTGGGAAAATTCAAACCTACCTAGTTTTCACTATGACATCCTAGCTCATTTGCGCAACTTCTATATGCAATTTTTGTGAAATCATCAGACAAACTATTACATTATTTAATGCTTGACCTAGCACTTATTGAAGTCAAAATGGAAACACTGAAACATCACAAATTTTGCCCTTGGTGAAATTTCTTAACTTTGTCATGTGATCGGCGAGAGGATGGCAGTCATGCCTATGATCATCCTTGACCCATCAAGTTTTTTTTTGAGCCTTGCCAGATGTAACGACTAAAGTCCATTCTTTCTATGATTTGAACAAAAATACGCACTTTATTATTAAACAGACTGCGGATATTACTTAGATTATTCAAACACTACATACCAGGACATCAACGAACCCGATTCGCGATAGGCCAAATCAGTTGAGGATGGTGTTTTAAATAAGATTATGGAAATGTAGTTAGCTGTAGTATGTATGGTTATTATTGTAATTATTTGATATCAAATCACACGATCATTTTACAAAACTTTGTTTGTGTAAACCTGTTGAATGTCCAGGTGTAAGACACTGGAGTTAAACTACATACCTTATATGATCATGCATGCGCATAAAAAAGAACAAACGTGTATTTTGGGATAAGATTGTTCCGAGTTGATGAAACATGAATACTGACGTGAACCTTTATGACCTTCAGATGAACTGCGCCAGCTGAAAGAAGAGTTTAGATGTGAACGGGCTCAAAGCAACATCGCTGAAGGTAAACTTTCATGTACAACATTATAGAATTTTCATCTAGTGTGGTCTAATTGGGTTCAAACATTTATTTAGTTCAACGGACAAGCAACAAATCAATGTGTGGTGGCAAGTTGAATTACTGTGGTCCAACTTTCTTTCATTAGGCTTGGGAATTTCATGTGACTTTAACTATGGTCATCTTGAACAGTTCCCACTTTTTATTTTAAGATTGGTCATTGCCATGAAAATGTTTTTTTGTGCATTAGAATCTCTTAAATTGTTTGATCAAATTCATAGAAAATTGCTTTACTGCTTGTATATATCTTCCTGCACGAGAAGTTGTTTCCCCGTATATAAAAACATTTCTTTTTTATTACGGTTTGGGTTTATCACCCATTATTTGAAAAAGTTCCCAAAGTTTGAAAGAAACCTCCATGTAGCCATGTATCCCATAATGCAGTGGTGTACTGTGAGGAGATTCAAGCCTTCCCAGGATAAAATAACGACGCTAACCCAATAATTAACATGAAAAATGCATATATGAAAAACGCATTTAAAGTATTTGTCACATATATGTCAATTCAAATACGAGGCATCATCAAAAGTATATTTTTTCAATGAAATGGGTTTATATCGCAAATAAACAGATTTGAATGGTAATATGGATATGTTATCTATGTACACAAATGCGGAAAAAATTATCGATGGAGTTTTTTATTTAATTCATAAATTTGTAGATCCATTTCTCCCCATTAACAAATAAACATTAAATAAAATAAATAACTTAATGATAATAATGAGGTGTGGCCATAGCCGTAGTTAGGTCTGTGGAGTCTCCTTGCACTCTTTGTTGCCATTTCAAGTCCAACATGTCTCGGGACAGAATACATGTGTGCATCCTCTACAGAAACTGGTTCCTATCTATCCTTTCTCACTGTTGTTGATACTTGATGTGTCTTTGTTTTGATCATAATTCACATCTTCTGCTGCAGCCTCGTCTGTCAACACGGATGTGGCATGGCCGAACGCCGGCCCCAAGCAGAGCCTCCTGGTGGTAGGGGGAATAACTGACAAAAAGAATGGAGAAGAGGATGAGGACCACAACCTGTGCCACTATTGGGTGGATAGATCCAAGTGTTGGCAGCTGTTGATGGAGCTACCACAGTCAGTCGGCAGGTTGTATGACGTGTGTCAGGTGGCCAGTGACCTGCTGCTGCTGACAGGCGGGTGGAAGGATGGGGTAAGGGGCGACTGCTGGCTGCTGGACCTGGTCAACAAGACAAGTACACAGATACCATCACTGGCCACTGCACGCTGCTTTCACCGCAGTGTCCTTCTTGGAGACTATGTATATGTAGTGGGCGGGGAAGATGCCAGTGACAAGATGATTGGTTCTGTGGAAAGGTTTGACCTGAAGCGGCGTCAGTGGTCGTCTCTACCTAACATGCCACAGCCTGTGTCTGACCCCGCAACCATCAGCTACGACCACAGGGTTTATGTGTTTGGTGGCCGTGATGCAGCCGATGAGAATTTGTCCTGCACACAGGCCTATGACACTGTGTCAGGCAACTGGCTCACCCTAGCGGACATGCCTGAGGCGTGTAACCTTGGTGCTGCAGTCTCTATGAACAGGTGTATCTACCTGGTGGGAGGCTTCAGCCGGTCATGTCTCCGGTATGACCTAGCCACAGACAGCTGGACAAGGCTGAGTCAGCTGCGCCAGAAACATGGCAATGCCCCAGCAATCGTGTGGCAGGGTGGCATACTGGTGTCAGGGGGTGATGATGACGACAACAGAATGGCAGATGCCATTAAACACTATGACCCTGTGCTAGACGAGTGGTCTGTCTGGCAGACACCATTGAAGGAGAAACTGGCATGTCATCGCATGTTCAGTGTCATCCTCTCTGGTGTCTGACCAGGCAGTCAGATTACTTATCTAGGCACATGGTTTATACATATCTGACTGGCTGTGGGCTGTGTAGATTATATCATTGGTTTAATTAATATAGTGGATGAATGTACTCAATTTTAGCTCCAGAGAATGACGACTTTTGCAGTTGTGATTAGGGAGCAACGATTAGTTTTTATGGGTGCCTGAGTATATATATGCCGAGTTAGAATTTATTTGAAATATTAAGAGCACATTGTTTTACTTTATAGTTGCAGCTACACTGTTTTATGTGTCTGGTTTTCCTGTTTATTTTCTCACAATATATTACTGTAAAATGGTCATTATTTTTAATGGACCATATGTAATTGTTGAGCATGTTGGGAGCCAAGTTATCTTTTTAGGCTCAGGTTGTGTTTTCAAAAAACCTACATCTTCTGTGATATTTACAATGGATCACTACAACATTTTTATCATCGTTGATATTTTAGTCAGTTTGCAGCTAATTATAAAAGAAATGACCAACATATTTTGGTCTTGACGTCAGTTGGTAATTTTTATCACATTGTCAGTTGACATTCAGGAAATAGCTGGTGTTTTGCCTTTTGTTTACATACAGTGATGTGAGTTTATTGTTAGTGTGGTTTCTCACAAATAACATATCTGTACAGTGGTAATGTTTACACATAAAGGTCCTGATTGAAATGTGAGGGATTTTAAACCTTTCCCCCAATAGAAAGGTCAGGGTTTATGCCTTGTGTGTATATATGTGTATAACTTAAAGGAGCAGTTGTTTGGTGAACTACGCTCGCTGTAGCCTCTGAGGCAGTCACTAGAAGACAGTGTTTGTTTTGTTGCTGACTAGGCTAACTGTAGCTTCTGAGGTGGCTAATTGGTGTATCATGCCAGTGAATGTAGTGGTGATGGTAGCCAGTTTATTTCATTGGATACTTGTTGTAATTATAATTGTTCACTGAATGGAACAGCGGACAAATGACTTGACTTAAAACCGACTTAAAAGCTAGGCCATAGTGACCCCCTAAATGTCCTCCGGGAAGTTGCACCCCTCCATCCTGTTCTATTTATGGCATGCCGCTCTGCTGTCGACAGCGAGAGCCCAGTGTCATTCCTGATCTGGTCACTCCACCTATTCTGTGGCCTTCCTCTTCTGCTATCGATGTTATCTCTTTGCATACAGCAAACATGCCCAAACACCCTGTGTCTGATGACATCTGTGATAGATTCACGGGTAAAGGTGACCTCTCTGATCTTGATATTTTGTAGTCTGTGCGCCCTGGTAACACCTAACAGCCTGCAGGCAGCACATCTCAAACACCTCAAGAAATTGTATCTCCTGTGATCATAACATCCAAGCCTCCGCAGCATTGCTATTAGAAAAGTACAAAGTATAAGGGCTCCATATAATCTGGCTTTCAGTCTTGTTGAGATGCTTCTGATAGAAAATATGCCATTTCTGGGTCTACCAAAGGCTGCCGATGCTAAGGCTTTGCTGGAGACGGCACTATGCTACCCAAGAAGCAGAACTCTCCCAGTCTCAAGTTCTTCGTCTTCCAGAACAATACACTTCTTCAATGTAGTGATGCCTTGCATTTGGAGAAGTTGATTTCTATACCCCATTTACTACAGGCAGTGTGAAGTTCTTCAATTGAGAGTTGTAGCTTCTCAAACATGGTGGACATAATTGTCATCTGCATATCTAATGTCAAAGCTGAGGTATTATGTTAGCCATTTGTATAAATCACATATATTGTATTGTCTGTTAGTTTATTGTATTGAAATAATATGGTTTTAAAGCCCAGCATCCAACTGAATATGCTGCCTTTGAATGAATAGGCAGAATTATGCCAGCATGTGTATCGGGGGGCGGAGGTGTGTGTGTGTGTGTGTCTGTGTCTGTGTGTGTGTGTGTGGGGGGGTGGGGCAAACTGTCACTTATTTTGGTGATATTGTCAGATCCCAGGGAAAACAATTGCAAAAAAACAAACCTACCTAGTATCCACTGCAACTTGCTAGCGTGTTTGTGCAACTTTTATATGTAGTTTTTTGTGAAATCATCAAACTATTAAATTAGTTAATGCTTGTTCAAGCATTAACTGAAGTGAAAATCGAAATGCTGAAAAATCACAATTTTCTTCCTTGGTAAAATTTCGTAACTTTGTCATGTGATCGGCGAGAGGATGGAAGTCACGTCCATGGTCAGCATTGACCCACACAGTGTTTACCATTTTGGATATCCACTAGTTTGATCCTTAATAGATCTAACGACTAAAGTAAATTATTTTGATGATTTGAACACTATACTACATATATGGACACCGATGAACTGGATTTGCAATAGGCTAAATCAGTTGAGGAAGCTGTTTTAATTTGAGAGTTATTATTTTTGAGGAAGGCCTCAGTTGGCTTTATAGAAAGCAGTTGCTCGTGGAATCAAACAGAATCCCCAGGTGTGGAATATAATGACAATAAAAACTAAATGGTATTTGTCATGAAAAAAGGCTGAAGAATGTGTGCATTTTCCACAGTGATGTGGAGGTCTCGTCATTGGTAAACTGCCCACAAACTGTGATGCCTTAAAAAAATCCACCTCAACTTCCTCAGCTGAGTCAACTGACACTGTTGGTTATATGGTCGATGCAGTTGAAGTAAATCAACAGTATGTGACACTTTGGAAGGAAAATGGAGAAAACATAGTACAGTATAGTACATTGGGTACTGCACCTCACTTGATATTGACTCGATTGTCATTGACCATATGTACATTGTCCTGATGGGTACCCATTATCAGTGGCGATATCCCACACCAGGGGATTATGTTGGAGTAGAATATGAACCTCTTTCTGTAAAGCCAACTGGGGACTGGGCGAAGTCTTCCTCAAGAAATATGACTTTTAAATTAACCAGTGGTAGTGACATCACAACTGCTGTCAACATGCCATGAGTAGATGTGGACATTGTCTATCTATGTCATATTCACAAGTATTTTGCTTTATCTCATGTTGACTAAAACATATGAAGGAGTGGATTAGGGATGTAATAAAGTTTGCATCATTAAATGAATGCCCCTTTTTATAACCCTTTGGGGGTTGCTGGCAGGGGGAAGCCTCCACCTAAAGTTGCTGGCATTGGTCACTGCTTGCACAGGGAACCCCAAGGGAAGATTTGACACTGTTTTTAATTTTAGCCTTGGCGTCGTTCCCATAAATAAATGGCTCCTCACATTTGTTGTAGGGGGGTAGCTGGCAGGGGAATACCCCACCTGAAATTGCTGGCATTGGTCATTCCGTACTTGGAAGAACCCAATGGAACATTTGACACCATTTTTATCCGTGGCGTCTTTCCCTTAAATAAGCGTCATTCCATTAAGTAAGTGCCCCTTTTCTCACTCTTGGCGGGGGGGTTGCTGGAAGTGGAAGGCTCCACCTAAATTTGCTGGCACTGCTCATTCCATATTCATGGAACCCATTTTTTAGCCTTGGCATCATTCCCATAAATAAATGTCCCCCTTCTCTCACTCTTTGGGGTTGCTGGCAGGAGCAAGCCCCACCTAAAATTGCTGGCATTGGTCATTCCATACTCAGGGAATCCCACAGGAACATTTGACATTGTTTTTAGCCTAATCGTCATTCCCATAAATAAATGTACTTTTTTGCCCCCTTCGATTGGTGATTTTGAGGACAACTCCCACCCCAGACCCAGCAACAATGTATTTTGGGGATATCGGGGGGTCATATGTTCAGTCTGTGGGGTCAAACCTTTTCGCGTTGTTTACATAAATAAAATCTTTGTGCTCCCACTCTATTGCTATAATGCCAAAAATAAAAGATACAATGAAAACTTTGATTTTCGTATTTTTTAGCGTCTTAGGTTTTTAAATATGGTTTTAATGGATTCCTTGCACCTACAAACATAGTATTACATACTTAAATCATGATTGTAGACGATGAAATTATGCTGCAACTGATTCTGCACTTGAAAATTGCACTTTTTACGTAACAGCTCACAAAAAAGGTGGGAAATCAGACAGAATCTTCACCAATTTTCCAAATGTTTGTATTTTCTTTCTCCTGACACATAATATTATGGTCATCAAATAAAATGGGAGCCTCTGAGATGTGTGTTTGTGTGTGCATGCGTGTGGAGGCATGTGCATGTGGGGGTAGGGGTGCATGGGGGTTTGTGTGAGGTGTATGTGTGTTGGGGTGGTGAATGTGTGTGGAGTGTGGTGTATATGTGGTGAGGGTGTGTAGCGTGTGGAGTGGTGCATGTGTAATGGGTGTTTGTGTGTGATGTGTGTTAGTGCGCGCACATGTTTGTGTGGGGAGTGTGTATAGCATGTGTGGTGTGGTGTAGCATGGTGTAGTGTGGCGCCTGTGTGAAAGTTGTGTGGTTTGTGTGACATGTATGTGATATCCTTTTGTGAATCAAATAAATTTGTGCATTTTGAATGTGGTTGTTTATTAATCAGCTTGTCGTCACCTACTTTATCAGAAGCCTTTTTTACTCAAACGTGTTTTATTGTAAATGCATGCTAAGTTGTTTGTGGAAATAAAAATGATTAATTCATTCACAAGTGTTCTCAATATTATTACATTTTCATCCTGTACCTACATTAGTACATGGGCAAATACTTTCACAGTAAGTTAACGTATATACGGATGGTCGAAAAGTGGTCTCTTAAAGTGCCTTTGATACGGTTGCTGTGAGTTCATATTCTTTTTGAAAAAACAATTTTTAGCCAAATAAAATACATGGTAATACAATCCATGACTTTACAGCGATATATTCATCACTAAATGTGATAATTCGCAGTAATCTCGCAGCTCATTATTTTAATCCAGTTGCAGCATTTTGAGACATCCTCTCAGGAGGTGTGCTTTCACGATCCGTTTGATGAGGATTATGTAACTTGGAACGATCATAAAAACAATCAGTGTTGTCTCAAGTGGTTACACTCCAAACAGCCCAAACTTGGGCTAACGTAGGAGATCAATTGTACATAACTAATTCTAATTGACTCCCGCTGACACCATTTCCAGTTTCTCTCTATATCTAGTTGTCCAAAAAAATTTTTTTAATTACTTTCAGATTTTTCACTTGGAATAGCAGCAAAAATTGCAGAAACCATGTCATAGGCACTTTAATACAGGTGGTCTCTTAATACAGGTGGTCTCTTAATGCAGGTTGTATCTTAATACAGGTGGTCACTTAATGCAGGTTGTATCTTAATACAGGTGGTCTCTTCATGCAGGATGTATCTTAATACAGGTGGTCTCTTAATGCAGGTTGTATCTTAATACAGGTGGTCTCTTAATGCAGGTTGTAGCTTAATACAGGTGGTCTCTTAATGCAGGTTGTATCTTAATACAGGTGGTCTCTTAATGCAGGTTGTATCTTAATACAGGTGGTCTCTTAATGCAGGTTTTATCTTAATACAGGTGGTCTCTTAATGCAGGTTGTATCTTAATACAGGTGGTCTCTCATTGCAGGTTGTATCTTAATACAGGTGGTCTCTTAATGCAGGTTGTATCTTAATACAGGTGGTCTCTTAATGCAGGTTGTATCTTAATACAGGTGGTCTCTTAATACAAGTTGTATCTTAATACAGGTAGTCTCTTAATGCAGGTTGTATCTTAATACAACTAACTTCTGGATAAACATGCTCCGAAACAAACCAAAAGTGTACAAGTTCGCCCTCCATCACCATGGATGTCTAATGATATAATTATAGCAAAACGTCGTCGTCGATATCTTGAAAGAATTTGGCGACGAACTCATTCTCCAATTGATCGATCCCGTTATACTAAACAGCTACATATATGCAATCACTTGATGTCAAAAGCAAAGTCTGATTACTATACACATTTTATCACAACAAATTCTGAAAACCCTCGCCAGATGTGGAAATCTGTTAACACAATTCTACATCGGCAGAAATTAAAAGCACTGCCTGAACATTCTTCATTGGATACATTGTGTAGTTCTTTTTCAAAATACTTTACAGATAAGATTCGTATTCGATCAAATTTTGTCATTAATGATGACTATGATTTCCCTGAACCACCACTTTCTGAAAAAACACTACAGAGTTTCACACCTGCAACTACTAATGAAGTTCTCATCATTATTAAAAAATATCCTAACAAATCGTGTGATCTTGACCCATTTCCAACACTTCTACTAAAAAGCTGTATCGATCAACTCATCTTTCCCATTACTACTATAATAAACCTTTCAATGCAGAGTGGAGTTGTTCCACAGGATTTCAAACAAGCTCTTGTAAATCCTCTTATTAAAAAACAAACTTTGTGCAAAAATTACCTAATGAATTATCGTCATATCTCTAATCTCAGTTTTCTGTCAAAAATATTGGAAAAAGTAGTTGCTAATCGCCTTCATGAACATCACTTATCAAATGATCTACAGTCTGCATATAAACGATTCCACTCTACCGAAACAGCACTTCTCAAGATACACAATGATATAGTTGATAACATGGACAATGGTAAAGTCACAGCACTCACTTTACTTGATCTCTTAGCTGCTTTCGATACAATTGATCATTCAATCCTTTTACAATGCCTCCATNAGTTCCAGATGCTAAGTGGACAAGGAAGCCATTGGCTTATCTAGAGTCCAAAAATGTCATCATCTGTGTAATGCCCGTGTAACTAATATATGCAATAGGGTGTGCAACATGGAATGCCCCAAATCACCTTTCAACATCCGTATCAATATTTGAAAAAGTAGTTGCTAATCGCCTTCATGAACATATTTACAACCATCACTTATCAAATGATCTACATTCTGCATATAAACGATTCCATTCTACTGAAACAGCTCTTCTCAAGATACACAATGATATAGTTGATAACATGGACAATGGCAAAGTCACAGCACTCACTTTACTTGATCTCTCAGCTGCTTTCGATACAATTGATCATTCAATCCTTTTACAA
>SDWI01001576.1:34388-49259 GCA_009193005.1 Lamellibrachia luymesi | reverse complement strand
TGTGTGTGTGTGTGCGTGTGTGCGTGTGTGCGTGTGTGCGTGTGTGCGTGTGTGCGTGTGTGTGTGTGTGTGTGTGTGTATGTGTGTATGTATGTATGTATGTATGTATGTATGTATGTATGTATGTATATTTGTGTGTATGTATGTATGTATGTGTATGTATGTATATATGTATGTATGTATGTATGTATGTAATTATTATTATTATTATTATGTATGTACGTATATTTGTATGTTATTATATTCCTCCTAGACGCTTTGCCTCTCTTGCGCCAAACTTTCAGGGGTCATCTACGAAACCTCGGTCAGGTCGTCTCAGTATTATTTTTTTTAATTCACCCCGCTATTACCTATGAACAATCGATTTTGTGTAGTTATTACGTACAACTGTCCGCAACGTTGCGCGAAGAATTGCGTACACTTGTCGACAACGTGAAGCGTGTTTTCTTCGAGTCTCCAAAATAACGCAATACAAAGGCAAGGCTTCGCTACATGTCATTATAACGGCCGGTATCACGTCGTAGTTTGAAGAAGCCATCAGGATGTTGCCTGGAGGAACCGTGTACCAAGGCATAGATGGATATTGATGTGATAATGTATCCTGAAATCACACAGTCACGTACGAACTACCGCGTTATCCCGTCCGGAGCA
This sequence comes from Lamellibrachia luymesi, assembly GCA_009193005.1. Classification (NCBI taxonomy): domain Eukaryota; kingdom Metazoa; phylum Annelida; class Polychaeta; order Sabellida; family Siboglinidae; genus Lamellibrachia; species Lamellibrachia luymesi. The sequence continues at coordinate 48,608 of SDWI01001576.1, read as the reverse complement.
TGGATATTTTTAGTAGTAATAATAATAATAATATTATACTAAATAATCACCGTTGTCGTACATTTATTTTATTAATTAAATAACGAAGTTGTACGTATTTACACAGTGGACTACGTCTAATGGTATCACTTCGTACCACAACAATTTGATTCACTTAAGCGACACATTGGACACGATTCCATCCCAACTAATATACTTGGTTTTACTATGCGGCTGATTTTGCTAAGCGGAGTCCAATGTCTCGTGTATTCGTTAGCGTATGATCATAGCCCATGACCCATTAGTTTTGCATGACGTGGCATCATGACTTTCAACATACACAGTGGGTGTCACGCAATCTGTCATTTAGCCCTTCAGGTTTTGTTTAGCCCCTAGTGCATATGTCGGATCGTCTCTACATGTCGGGTTAATGTGTATCGCGCCTCACGCCTCAATAATTTTAAATTGTGCCTTGCTTGACATTGTGCCTTGCTTGACATTGTGCCTTGCTTGACATTTGAAATACACTCGAAATGTAATGTTGTAATTCGATTGCTTGAAGGGTTGTAGTCTACATATATAATAGATTTTATTTTAACACGATATTATTACTAACGTTAGCAATATAATTACTGTACGGAAATTAACCCACTAATCGGACTAATCAAATGTTGTCTTATTTCTGCGTTATCCTTAAAGGAGCTTAATATTAAATATAATGCTGAAGGCCTTAATAAAAGTAGTCGAATTTCCATGGCGGTCTCAATGTCCCATTAACTCATAGAATAACACGTCTATACAACAGCCACAATACGGTGTCATTTAGTTACTTGTCCAAACTAAGCACTAAGCTATTTCACTCTACCGAAAGGTGGGGCTAATTTGAAGACAGGCACCGATTTTTTTATAATGTGTCCCGACAATACATTTTCTAAATACTTCGCAAAGAAATGCAATATATTATATACATCAAACGTGGCTACCCTAGCGGGGGTTTCAACATCTGAACCGGGTGCACTCTTCGCTTTCTTAACAACCACAATACTTCTCATTGAATGCTAATTAATCGCTAGTCGTAAAACGTTGTTTTCCACCTTCACAAGTGTCATTTTACGACAATCGCGTCACGCCGACGAGATCTGGTAGCGAAATTGTTATCGCAAACGCGCCACCTCGTTACACAATCACATAACGCGTCACGTTCGGGCCGTGACGCATTTACGAACCTCGGTGACGTGGCGACGTACAAGATCAGTCGAACGTAGCCTTAATTCGGAGGTGGGCTTAAAACCCCCCTCAACAATTGATCTAGCCCATGACGAAGTGCGGTGGCGCTGTGGGCAATTTAGTTAACTCCACATTGCTCCATTTCACTGGGCTGTATAAATGACTACCGGTCTATAGACAGTGGTGGATATGTGAACGGACAGTCGTCGCGCAGTAATTTCAACGAGGCTGCATGCTTCCCAGTGAAGTCGAGTTGGTATTGGAATGGGGTATCCTTGAAATGAACATGTCAGCCAGGGGGTGAAATGTTAAGCCCTTGGAACGGTCCTACGGACTGGACACCACGCTGTACAAAATGCGTGCTTTTGAATTTTGAACTTTTAGATGATATCCGCCGTCGGTTTACTTAACTTTTGCTAAAGCCATCGACAAAACTTGACTTTGAGCGTTAGATCTGATAACTTACCTTAAGCTACATCCTATAGATCCGGAACACTTTTGCTCTTTCGTTAGCCGAATTTTGAACGGATCCTGGTGAAAACTAATACTATAGACGATTTCAACAAAAGTAAATAATCTATTTGTGCAAGCTAATTAATGTGTAGCAGTGGATGCTAGATTTGTTAACGTTTCAGCGAAATGGGTCCGAAACGAAACGAGCGAAAATCAAATCGAGGGTGGAACTTTAATTCTGAATAATCGTCTTTTCAATACGAAACTCTACAACGGACTGGGATAAAGTGGTCACATTTCTGAGGTGATGTTATTACCAATGTGGCCGTTGGAAGAAGTTCCATTTAACGTTGATCATGCAGACAATACAAACGTAGATCATACACAAAATACACAAGTTTTACACTTTTATTAATGTATTTACTTCGTAGATCTTCTGCAATGCATGGTGCACTTGTTTAATCGATAATCAACCCACTTCGGAACATGCCGTAACTTTATATGCACTGTAAATGAGCACGAGCGTGCAACGTTTACGATCGTTGTACCTACATCTCAAGTAAATTACCGCCGACAGTTCGTTCACCGACGTTTAATGGGTCTGAGGCCGAGAATAGATCAGCATTACTTCAGGACAAATATCCGCAATCTGAGGCATCGTATCCGCGTAATTGTCGTCGACGACAATAGACGCGGGCAGCTAAAAGTGATTGACAGCGAAACGTAAACGTGACGCTTTACGCTAACGTAGTTTAACATTAGTGCTGGAGACACCAGGCTACGTCATTCATTACCGAATATCTGTGAAACAATCAACGACACGGCAACCCAAAGAGGTAGCTGGCTAGACGTTCAAACGTGGTCTGACTTCTTCGACAGTAATGTGTGCGTGTGCGCATGTGCGTGCCCGTGTGCGTGTGTGATTGCGTGCGTGCGTGTGTGATTGCGTGTGCATAGCATATTTCTTCTGCTTCTTGGCGCCAATGTGTAGATGGCATGTCGCGGAATGCACGGTTCGTGTGTGTCAGTTTTCAATTTAAGTTATAGGCTTAGAGTCTTTATTCTGGATAGTGCCATATACACGCGTACGTTTTTCAGGGTGAAAATGTATGCTCTTATTTAGCGCTTCATACTTAACTCCTGGCAGATCTGTTCAATCCAACGCTATTAGCATTTAGCCACGCTTCAGTTACTGCACGAAGACTATTCGTTCACATATCCACCCGCCTCTGTCTATATCCTTGTACTCATTTGTACAGATGAGTGAACTGTGGCAACGTGGGGTGAAAGAAATTTCGACGTTTCGAAATGGCAGCAAGAGGATTTTATACCAGGTTTCTCTCGATTGAAAGTCCGGCTTTGTAATCGTGACTCTGTCGCTCCCCATTCAGGGACGGCTTTCCCACCTGATAGATTTACTGCGTTACCTCCGCGCAATAATAAACACAGCTCTGAATGGCCACTGACGCATCTTGGGCGTCGGCCTGACAAGTGTTGTCCGACTGACAACCAGCACAGAGGCATGAAAGCCACCCAGCCATCAATGACAAAGTCCTGCGTTACTTCCTCTTCTTCATTTTGATTTATCGTTAGACCCACCAAGATCGCAGCAGTCGTGTTTAGATTACATATGCAGTCGGCTATCCTAGCCATTTCATATGTAACATTCCTACACAGTTAAAGGGCCCTCCTCAAGTCGTTTTGCTAGTCTCATTTCAAATTCATTGTGCGAAAAACCGAACCTACCTAGTATCCACTGCAACATGCTACCTAATTTTCCTGCAATTGTTGTTTGTAGTTTTTGTGAAATCATCAGACAAATTAGAAAAATTACTTAACGTTAAATCAAACATTAATTCAAATGAAAATGGAAACGCTGAAAACCCTTGGTGAAATGTCGTCAACTTTATCATGTAATCGGCGAGAGAATGGAAGTCAAGCCTATTATTAGCATTGACTCGCACAATGTTTACCATTTTGAATATCCAATATTTCGAGCCTTACCAGATCTAACGACTAAAGTCGATTCTCTCGATCATTTGAACACAAATATGCTGTTTTATTAGATCGATTGCGGATGTTACTTAGCCTATTCACAGCCTACATATATGGACATCAACGAACCGGATTTGCGATAGGCTAAAAGCTAAACAATGTTGGTGTGGAGTTTTTTACTAATTGTAAAATAATAAAAGATAGTTTGTTTGTTTGCTTGCATTAATAAAATGTTTTTGCTAATGGGACATTGCGTTGTAAAACCGAACCACAATCGTTGTAAAACCGAACCACGATCGTTGTAAAACCGAACCACAATCGTTGTAAAACCGAAACACAATCGTTGTAAAACCGAACCACAATCGTTGTTAAATAACTGTTGTAACAACAAATGTATTGTAAAATGTTGCGCCATCTGACGGTTGCATTTATTATGCTTTCAATGAACAATTAACCACTTTTCGACGTAGCAAAACTGTAACAAGAATAGAAGGTGTCCGTGCGTGGTGTTAATAAAATATTTACAGTTAGCGGAAAGATTATGTTCCTGGGAAGCAAATATGTTATCAGGTTCTCCTCAACAGTTGTGGTTCTCAGAACTATATGTTGGACGATACTGTCTTCAATGTCTGTGTGTGCATGCGTGCGTGTGTGTGCGTGTTTGTGTGCGTGTGGGCCAGACCATCCACACCAATATGAAAAACGTCACAGGAACTGATGCCATCATCAACTCTACCCAGTTTTTCCTCATATTATATTTGCCCAAATACGGGGAAACTTCGGTGCTTTTATACTGAAAATGAGTGACGTACATTGCTTGCTATGACACACACCAACGGCGTTTGCTGTGGTGGGACTGTCACCAGTGGGCATAATAATACGGATTGTGACAATTTGGGTGTTGTCCAGAAATGTCAAGGTGTCGTCCTGTTTCGCTCCGGTCGTCTCTTTCTGTGCATAAATATCACACTCTTGTCTGTCGTGTTCGTTCAATAGGGGCTACCTATCACACTCTTGTCTGTCGTGTTCGTTCAATAGAGGCTACCTATCACACTCTTGTCTGTCGGGTTCGTTCAATAGAGGCTACCTATCACACACTTGTCTGTCGTGTTCGTTCAATAGAGGCTACCTATCACACTCTTGTCTGTCGGGTTGGTTCAATAGAAGCTATCTTGGATAACTTATTGGTTTCAGTTTCGGTCTCTTGGGATCGAGGGAGGTGATTCTGGGGTTGTGGTAGCCAGTAAACACATTACGGAACGCCCTACCTCCCGCAGGTGTGTATTACAAGGGTGACCATAATGGCGGGGTAAGGGCAGGAAACCAATCAATATCATGCAGCTCCACTACAATATCATATGACTTTGATATAGAGTATCAAGCACTGCACAGTTAATTGTATATGTTTAATAAGGGCGTTATCCCTTCTTCCGGTTACTACAATTCTACCCCTTCTGCTAGTTCTTCCCATTATTCCAGTACTATTAGCCCTTCCAGTTATTCCAGTACTATTAGTTCTTCTCTTTGTTCCAGTACTTTGAGCCCTTCCCGTTATTCCAGTACTATTAATTCTTCCCGTTATTCCAATACTCTTAGTTCTTCCCGTTATTCCAGTACTATTAGTTATTTCCGTTATTCCAGTACTATTAGTTCTTCCCGTTATTCCAGTACTGTTAGTTCTTACCGTTATTCCAGTACTATTAATTCTTCCCGTTATTCCAGTACTATTAGTTCTTCCCGTTATTCCAGTACTATTAGTTCTTACCGTTATTCCAGTACTATTAGTTCTTCCCTTTATTCCAGTACTATTAGTTCTTCCCGTTATTCCAGTACTATTAATTCTTCTCAGTATTCCAGTTGATATTTGAACGGTCAATATGATGTTAACACCACGTGACATGGTTATATTACAACAGCTATGAAGTTGTGTACTATTAATGCTTGTGTCGTTTCGGGTTTCTGAACTGACGGCTCCTTTGAATGTGCAGTTTTTTTGTCTTTACCTTTCTCGTTTCCTGTTCGCCCACATGGTAACGCCTTTGACTGAACTTTCAACTGAGTTTTCATAATGACGTACTTTTTATTATTCGTGTGACACTAGATTTTCTTATTATTTCGAACGAACGTACGAACGAACGAACGAACTTGATTGACTGACTTACTAAACGATATATTAATAATGCGTACACATTTAGCGCGGTATTCAGACTTCACAGCCAACGCGCTGTCTGTCGGGTCCCATACAAAATTATATTTTGTAGTGGATACTCATTACTAATCTGGGTCGTCCATTAGATCATGTCTTCGGTCATACATCACGATTTAAAAGTGGTTCCATTACGTATGCCAAAATCGGGAGTTTTGGAACAAGCTGGTGACGTTTATAACAGTTGCAGCGACTTTTCTATTACCACCCCTCATAGATGTGTCACGTACACTGAATGCAATACAGACGTCAGAACAGGAGACGTGTTACGTAAGAGGGAATTAATTAAAAGTTCAGACAGGCAGTTTGAAAGTAGTGCACTCATACCGCAAAGGCACGCAAAATGAATAGTTCTCCTCGTGAAAAGGTGTTTTGTAGGCTTGGCTTGGGCGTTGTCGGTATTTCGGCGGCTTTGTGGACGTGTCAAGATTTGATATGTGCACCAGGGCGGGCCTGCTTGTGTTGCCGATGTACAAGAACGAGTGAATGAATCCGCATAAGCTCAACGCGTGCATGAAAGGTCATTCCTAAATAAAAAAAATTAGAAAGTGAATAAACAGTCTTTCCGAAAGGTTGGCCATTACCGCAAGCTCTGGGCATGATTTTAGAACAGACAATCAGATCGAAAAGTCGACAAGTAGACGGCGGATCGGTGTAGATCTTCGTTTTTGTTTCCGACCACCTTTTACACAGCATTACACGTCACTAAATTACTTTTTACCCAGCGTTTTTGCCACAGCGGAAGATCGTATATCGCGGCACCATATTTTACACAGTTTAACGAGTCATACTGTCTTAGTGTTGATTCTGTGATATAAAACTAGAATTTTGCACAAATGGTGACTTTTTGTTTCTTATGTTGGTGAAAGAGCAGCTTATGTGCACCTTCGGATGTAAGAATCCCGGCCGGACAGTGAAATTGGTTCCTTGTTAAATCTAACTTTGAATGTTTGCACTGGTTGAAGCCATGTCCTGATGTTAAACTGTAGTCTGCTCGTTCAACTGTTTAACTGTAATTTTACAGAAATTCAGATCTGGATGCCATTCCATCCAGAATTAATGTTCATTAAATACAGAGTTTGCATGAAAGGGAATTGTACTGCAAATATGAGGAGAGTGCAGCAAATAAGGTTGTAGTAGAACAAACTAGTTATTTTTTTTTTAAATTATCCGATTTAACGATCAAATTCAATTCCTTCAATTGTCTTAACGAAAGTTCTGACTTTTTTATCAAACCGACTGTGCACATAATTCAGACTCGTCCTCGGGGTTTTGAAATTGGGGCGTACAGAATCTGCGGGGATATATGGGGTGGTTTCTGAATAATGTTACAGTTAAAAGAAATTGCCTCATAAAGGGAGTTCGTTAGAACCCTACGAACCCCCCCACGCCCACACCGATGGCGGGCTTGGTATTACTAAGCTATTTATACATGACACGTTCACACTTCCACGAACCTGATTTGCGATGGGCTAAATTAATCGAGGGGGGTTTTCATTGACATATCAAGAGAACGTTTTAAAGAATACAATAATTAGCGTAGCGTCAGTGGAGTAAACGTAACTTGGATGGTTACTGTATGGTAAACACCGCTAGTACATTTAAAAATGACTATTTTATACCAGCCGTGGTAGAAAGGTAGGGTGCCTTACGCTTTCTTGTCTGTCACAGTTTTCGAGACGCGCCACCACCAAAATAACTGACATCGTTTTTGTTTGTTCTACGTACGACGAGGTCGTCTAAGCTCTACGGTTAAATGTTAGAACCACGCCCACTAGGGCAAGTTCCCGTTACGACTAACGCACCCGCCAACGATTCACATAAATTCCATTATAACATCGCATAGCGCGCTGTGTCAACATCTTAATCACTCCCACAGAAAAAAATCGATCGTACATTTATCACCGAAATATTAACATGTGAAGTCGAGTTGGTATTGGAATGGGGCATCCTTGAAATGAACATGTCGGCCAGGGGGTGAAATGTTAGCGTTGATCATGCAGGCAATACAAACGTAGATCACACACAAAATACGCACGTTTTACACTTTTATTAATGTATTTACTTCGTAGATCTTCTACAATGCACGATGCACTTGTTTAATCTGTGCTCGACGAACTTCAGAACATGCCCTTACTTTATATGCAGGGTAAATGCGCGTGCGTACATGCCCACATGCGTGCGTGCCCAATTGCGTGCCTGCCTGCGTTCGTGCGTTTGTGCCTGCGTGCGTCCCAGATTAAATAAGAATGAACAATTCTGAAAAAAAGTTGGCCCGGCATATTCGTTAGATACGCTACCACACGAATGTACCCTCCCACGGCCTTAAGAGGCAACGTTTACGATCGTTGTACCTACATCTCAAGTACATTACCACCGACAGTTCGTTCACCGACGTTTAATGGGTCTGAGGACGAGAATAGATCAGTGTTACTTCAGGACAAATATCCGCAATCTGAGGCATCGTATCCGCGTAACTGTCGTCAACGACAATAGACGTTGAAACGTGGTCTGACTTCTTCGTCAGTAATTTGTGCCTGAGCGCGTGTGCGTGTGCGTGCGCGTGTGTGCGTGCATGCGTGCGTGCTTGCGTGCGTGCGTGTGTGATTGCGTGTGCATAGCATATTTCGTCTGCTTCTTGGCGCCAATGTGTAGATGGCATGTCGCGGAATACACGGTTCGTGTGTGTCAGTTTTAAATTTAAGTTATAGGCCCAGAGTTTTTATTCTGGATAGTGCCATATACACGCGTACATTTTTCAGGGTGAAAATGTATACTCTTATTTAGCGCTTCATACTTCACTCCTGGCAGATCTTTTCAATCCAACGCCATTTCGACTTATATGGTAAGCATTTAGCCACGCTTCAGTTACTGCGCGAAGACTAATCGTTCACATATCCTCCCGCCTCTGTCTATCGCCTGTTAGTCATTTGTACAGATGAGTGAACTGTGGCAACGTGGGGTGAACGAAATTTCGACGTTACGAAATGGCAGCAAGAGGATTTTATACCAGGTTTTTCTCGATTGAAAGGTTTCTCTCGATTGAAAGTCCGGCTTTGTAGTCGTGACGCTGTCGCGTTCAATCCAGTGACGGGTTGTCCACCTGATATATTCAATGCGTGACCTCCACGCAGCAACAAACACACCTGTGAATGACCACTGACGTACCTTGGGCGTCGGCCTGACAAGTGGTGTCCGGCTGACAACCAGCCCAGAGGCACAAAAGCCACCCGGGCGTCAATCACAAAGTCCTGCGTTACTTCCTCTTCTTCATTTTGATTGATCGTTAGACCCACCAACAGGATCGTAGCAGTCGTGTTTAGATTATCTATGCAGTTGGCTCTCCTAGCCATTTCATATGAAACATTCCTACACAGTTAAAGGGCCCTCATCAATTCGATTTTTGCTAGTCTCATTTCAAATTCATTGTGCGAAAAACAGAACCTACCTAGTATCCACTGCAACATGCTAGCTAATTTGTCTGCAATTGTTGTTTGTAGTTTTTGTGAAATCATCAGACACATTAGTAAATTACTTAATGTTAAGTCAAACATTAATTCATATGAAAATGGAAAGAATAAAAACCCTTGGTGAAATGTCGCCAACTGTATCATGTATCATGTATCATGTATCATGTATCATGTAATCGGCGAGAGGATGGAAGACGCGCCAAGTATCAGCATTGACTCGCACAATGTTTACAATTTTGAATATCCAATATTTCGAACCTTACCAGATCTAACGACTAAAGTCAATTCTCTCGATCATTTGAACACAAATATGCTGTTTTATCAGATCGATTGTGGATGTTACTTAAACTATTCACAGCCTACATATTTGGACATCAACGAACCGGATTTGCGATAGGCTAAAAGCTAAACAATGTTGGGGTGGAGTTTTTTACTAATTGTAAAATAGTAAAAGATCGTTTGTGTGCTTGCATTAATAAAATGTTTCTGCTAATGGAATATTGCTATGTCAAACCCAGACAAAATCGTTGTAAAATAACTGTTGTAACAACAAATACCGTTGCGCCATCTGACGGTTGCATTTATTATGCTTTCAATGAACGAACATTCATTTTTCGACGTAGCAAAACTGTAACAAGAACAGAAGGTGTCCGTGTGTGGTGTTAATTAAATATTTACAGTTAGCGGAAAGATTATGTTCCTGGGAAGTAAATAGGTTGTCAGGTTCTCCTAAACAGTTGTGGTTCCCAAAACTATATGTTGGATGGTACTGTCTTCAATGTCTGTGTGTGAGTGCGTGCAAGCGTGCGTGCGTGTGTGTGCGTGTGTGTTTGTGTGCGTGTAGGCCAGTCCATCTACACCAATGTGAAAAACGCCACAGGAACTGATGCCATCATCAACTCTACCCAGTTTTCCCCATATTATATTTGCCTAAATACGGGGAAACTTCGGTGCTTTTACACTGAAAATGAGTGCCGTTCATTGCTTGCTATGACACATACCTACGGCGTCTGCTGTGGTGGGTCTGTCACCAGTGGGCACAATAATACGGCCTTTAAAAATTTGGGCGTTGTTCAGATTTTGGTGTATTCCTTTAAATGACGGCACCTTGCCAGAAATGTCACGGTGTCGTCCTGTTTCGCTCCGGTCGTCTCTTTCTGTGCATACCTATCACACTCTTGTCTGTCGTGTTCGTTCAATAGAGGCTACCTATCACACTCTTGTCTGTCGTGTTCGTTCAATAGAGGCTACCTATCACATTCTTGTCTGTCGTGTTCGTTCAGTAGAGGCTACCTTGAATAACTTATTGGTTTCAGTCTCGGTCTCTAGGGATCGAGGGAGGCGATTCTGGGGTTGTGGTAGCCAGTAAACACATTATGAACGCCCTATCTCCCGCAGGTGTGTATTACAAGGGTGACCATAATGGCGGGGTAAGGGCAGGAAACCAATCAATGTCATGCAGCTCCACTACAATATCATGTGAATGTGTTGTAGAGGGCCACAATTCTACCCCTTCTATTAGATCTTCCCATTATTCCAGTACTATTAGCCTTCCCGTTATTCCAGTACTATTAGTTTTTCCCGTTATTCCAGTACTATTAATTCTTCCCGTTATTCCAGTACTATTAGTTCTTCCCATTATTCCAGTACTATTAATTCTTCCCGTTATTCCAGTACTATTAATTCTTCCCGTTATTCCAGTACTATTAATTCTTCCCTTTATTCCAGTACTATTAGTTCTTCCCATTATTCCAGTACTATTAGTTCTTCCCTTTATTCCAGTACTATTAGTTCTTCCCATTATTCCAGTACTATTAGTTCTTCCCGTTATTCCAGTACTAATAGTTCTTCCCGTTATTCCAGTACTATTAGTTCTTCCCTTTATTCCAGTACTAATAATTCTTCTCAGTATTCCAGTTGATATTTGGGCGGTCAATATGATGTTGACACCACGTGACATGGTTCTACTGCAACAGCTATGAAGTTGTGTACCATTAATGCTTGTGTCGTTTCGGGTTTCTGAACTGACGGCTCCTTTGAATGTGCAGTTTTTTTGTCTTTACCTTTCTCGTTTCCTGTTCGCCCACATGGTAACGCCTTTGACTGAACTTTCAACTGAGTTTTCATAATGACATACTTTTTATTATTCGTATGGCACTAGATGTTCTTATTATTTCGAAAGAACGTACGAACGAACGAACGAACTTGATTGACTGACTTACTAAACGATATATTAATAATGCGTACACATTTAGCGCGGTATTCAGTCTTCACAGCCAACGCGCTGTCTGTCGGGTCCCATACAAAATTGCATTTTGTGGTGGAAACTCTTTACTAATCTGGGTCATCCATTAGATCATGTCTTCGGTCATACATCACGATTTAAAAGCAGTTCCATTACGTATGCCAAAATGGGGAGCTTTGGAACAAACTGGTGACGTTTATAACTGTTTGGAACGAGTTCCAGCGACTTTTCTATTACCACCCCTCATAGATGTATCACGCACACTGAATGCAATACAGACGTCGGAACAGGAGACGTGTTACGTAAGAGGGAATAACTTAAACGTTCAGACAGGTAGTTTGAAAGTAGTGCACTCATACCGCAAAGGCACGCAAAATGAATAGTTTTTCCTCGTGAAAAGGTGTTTTGTAGGCTTGGCTTGGGCGTTGTCGGTATTTCGGCGGCTTTGTGGACGTGTCAAGATGTGATATGTGCACCAGGGCGGGCCTGCGTGTGTCGCTGATGTGCAAGAACGAGTGAATGAATCCGCATAAGGTCTAACCGTGCATGAAAGGTCGTGAAAGGTAATTCCTAAATATTTTTTTTAAGAAAGTGAATAAACAGCCTTTCCGAAAGGTTGGCCATTACTGCAAGCTCTGGGCATGATTTAGAACAGACAATCAGATCGAAAAGTCGACAAGTTAGACGGCTGACCGGTGTAGATATTCGTTTGTGTTTCCGACCGCCTTTCAAGCAGCATTACACGTCACTAAATTACTTTTTACCCAGCGTTTTTGCCACATCGGAAGATCGTATATCGCGGCACCATATTTTACACAGTTTTGCGAGTCCTTACTGTCTTAGTGTTGATTCTGTGATATAAAACTAGAATTTTGCACAAATGGTGACTTTTTTGTGTCATATGTTGGTGAAAGAGCAGCTTATGTGCACCTTCGGATGTAAGAATCCCGGCCGGACAGTGAAATTGGTTCCTTGTTAAATCTAACTGCAATGTTTGTACTGGTTGAAACCATGCCCTGGTGTAAAACTGTAGTCTCCTCATTCAAATGTTTAATTGTAATTTTACAGAAATGTACATTAAATACACAGAATTAATGTACATTAAATACACAGTTTGCATGCAAGGGGAATGATATTGCAAATATGAGGAAATTACAGCAAATGAGGTTGTAGTACAGCAAATTAGTTATTTATTTTTTATGAAATGATCGGACGACGTACTATTAAATTAGTGTTGATATTATCTGGTCAAAAGGACAGCAGTGGTTCGGCTCTATACAGTATAGTAGGAGGTTATTCACAATTTCTTAAATTACCCGATCTAACGAACAAATTCAATTCCTTCAATGGTCTTATCGAAAGTTCTGACTCTTATTAAACCGACTGTGCACATAATTCAGGCTCGTCCTTAGGACTTTGAAATGGGGGGATTCGGGCATACAAAGTCAACCCGGATTTATAAGATGATTTCTGAATAATGTTCGAGTTAAAAAAAAAAATTTATAAAGGGGGTTCCTTAGAACCCTACGACCCCCTCTAGCCCCCAAAGAGGGCGGACTTGGTATTCAAACAGGACACTTTCACACGTCCACGAACCTGATTTGCTATGGGCTAAATTAATCGAGGGGGGGACTTTCATGACATATCAAGAGGAGAACGTTTTAAAGAATACAATAACTTGGCATAGCGTCAGTGGAGTAAACGTAACTTGGATGGTTACTGTATGGTAAACACCGCTAGTAAAATTACTATTTTATACCAGCCGTGGTAGAAAGGTGGCTTACGCTTTCTCGTTTGTCACAGTTTTCGGGACGCGCCACCTCCCAAATAACCGACGTCGTTTTTGTTTGTTCTACGTACGACGAGATCGTCTGAGCTCTGGTTAAATGTTAGAACCACGCCCACTAGGGCAAGTTCCCGCTCCGACTAACGCACACGCCAACGATTCACATAAATTCCATTATAACATCAGATAACGCGTTGTATCAAAATCTTAATTACATAGTTGGCATACGTTCATTCCCACAGAAAAAACATTCATTCATCACCTAAACGTTAACCTTCATTGTGAACTCATTCGTATGACGCAACTTACAAAAACGCACCCTTGACATTTAATTAAACTCAGATGGACTTGTCGCCTTTAAAGAACGTGCGAACGCTTGATGGTCATTCGGTGGTGAAAACATTCCAAAGTGTGGGGACACAATTGCTGCTATACCTGTTTTTATAATGTAATTACATTTGATAGCAATAAATAAATATTACCATATCGGGAACCGAGAGAGAGACACGACGTTTCTCGGTTATTCTTGACGTCACAACCCATTGTTGTACGACTGGCACTGCTTTCCCACTGAACGTTTGAAACCAATCCTAAACGTGGCTGAGGGAAATTACGATTCGATTTATCGAACTGATTATTGTCATATAATATAAACTATATCTCAGCTAACATATAGAGCGCGCAAATGCGTTTTAATTAAACACATTGCAACAATATAATGTGACCGTTATTTGTCTAAATGAATATCGACCTGGCCGTTCAAAACATTCGACAATTTTGAATACCTGTGGACGAAACGTAGTCGGTGTCAAAGTTCGGAGACAGTAACACGGTCAACGTATGTGTACGTGTACGTACG
>SDWI01001576.1:0-19720 GCA_009193005.1 Lamellibrachia luymesi | reverse complement strand
TATATATATAATTATATTGGCATTAGCTATGATAATAATATGACTAATAATCCCTTGGTACTACAGTCACTGTGTGTACGTTGCAGGTTCCACAACGTAGCCAACAAATACTGTTGCGACGGAGACCGACTTTACAACGTCACCGACACGTCAGACTACAACCTGCGCGTGCGCATTACGCCACCTGGGAAGCGGTGTCGCTGGTCGTGGGCGCGGGGATATTACGAGGCGACGGGCACGTACCAGTCGGCCTACCGCAAGGTGCTGCGTCAGTGTCTGCGGGGATGGGATGGCGCACTAGGACTGTTTGACTGTACCGGAGAGACGATACCGCGAGGCTGGTGGAACCGTAGTCCATATGAAAATACACGTGAATATGATCCGTGTATAACGACAACAACGACAACAACACCGCCAAACGAAACCCCTGGAAAGGGTGCTGAAACCGTAACTACAGGGCAAGACACGATTACACAGCAACCAGTGGATGATACAGTTGCTAATAGTACACTTTTGGTAGATGGCCAATGGTCCGATTGGGACCCTTGGTCCGGGTGTACAAAGACCTGCGGCAGTGGCACCAAGTCCAGGAGCCGATTGTGCAACGATCCGGAACCACTGAACGGTGGAAGTAACTGCACCGGCAAGTCTGAAGAGACGATCGGCTGCGCCACCTGGAGTTGTCCAAGTGAGTTATGTTTATGCGTCCGTACATTACTTTAATATATTTTGATGTTTATATTTATTCTAATTGATTATGTCGATTAATTAACTTGTTTTGCTGATTGATAGCGGTATTTATCTTAATTAACTAATTTATTTATTTTTACATTTGATTTATTGTTTTAATATGCCAGCGATATTATCTTAATTTATTTATTCTTTTATTCAAATACGTTTTATTTGCACTATCTATGTATTCGCTTGATGTACAGCGCTGTGAACCTTTATAGATGTGGGGCTATAGAAATATATATTATTATAATTATTATTATTATTATTGTTATTATTATCTGTTGCGCCTGAATGTGTCTGCGACTACCTGTATGTAAACATGCGCGTGTTGACATGTGTTGGTCAAGTATTAATGGACATACAGCCAGGTATCCAAATTTTAATGCTTGACGGACGTAACATGACTTGAAAATAACGCTATGATATTCTCGGTTCATCCATACTCCGCGTGATGGCGCCACTGTTTATCTTCCCACTGTCGATGTCTACTTTGGCTGTCCAGTTGTTAGGGGTTCGCATACGCAGAACTTAACTTTAATTTGATAGCGGACCCGTCGTCGATGGTCAGACGGGTAATGGTGAGTATTTCGTGGGAACGCGCTTTGAAGTTTGGGCGTGGGCGTGGCTGGTTCCCAGAAACACGCAGACCAAGACAAGAAGTGGGCCAAAGTATAAATGATTCATCGTGCATTCAGCGTTTCAAAAGGGTTATCTGCCAGGGGTAGTGTTGTACTACAACCACCCCTGGCTAGCGAGGATGTCTGCCAGGGGTAGTGTTGTACTACTACCACCCCTGGTTAGCGAGGATGTCTACCAGGGGTGGTGTAGTACTACAACCACCCCTGGCTAGCGAGGATGTCTGCCAGGGGTGCTGTAGCACTACAAGTACCCCTGGTTAGCGAGTATGAATATAAGCACACCATGAATAACATGTATATGAAATCATTAAATTTTGAAGAACTGTTGTAGTCTCGCTTATCCGACTCTCGCTCGGCTTCGTGAATCCGCCGAGAAAGAGTCTGGCCTGGCGGCAGAGGCGAACCTGACATATCATGTCCTTTTTATTAGCTGCTTTTAATGCTAGGCGTACCCTGCTTAACTTTTGTTGGGAATCGTGTGTTTATTTGACTTAAAACGGGTCTGTCATGTATTGTGCGCTCGTCCGCAACTCAACAAAGCTCACGTGGCGTGTTGATTTGGCTAGTGCAACCGTTGTTGAATCGATTCGAAAATTGAATCGTGGCAACAAATGTTCCGTAGTGTGCGCTGAAAGAGCGACTCGCCACAAAGGTTTAACAATGTATGCCTAGCGTAAAAAAACAACAACTCTAAAGCGTTATAGTGTACGTGAAATTTGTAACGATACAATCAAGTGATATTTAATAAAATTCAGGAAAAATTTAGCCGTTCAAGTTCCGACGATCGACCAACTTTGTACTAGTGAGGGCTGAAGACGATAAGATCACCTCACGAAGTTTGAATAATCAAGGCTACAAATAAGGGTAAGGTTTTCCAATATACGGGTAGGCCCTAATAGTGCATGTCGTTCGTTTCGCTGTCATCATCTCTTTTGCGTTTGAGTTTTCTTGGTCTTGCACAACACACACCTTTTTCACAGACTGCAGTAAACAATGCCCCGCTGGTGGAACACTGAGCCAAGACTGCTCCGTCTGTGAATGCACCGTCAGTCCCATCAACGGCCGTGTCGTGTACATCTACAACTCTACGACACTGCCCCTGGACGATGTCAAGGTGTATGTGGTTGGTCACGAGTGGGAACCTTGGACATCGACTGACCGCACGGGACGATTCAGGTTTGTCAATCGATTAGTAGCAGCAATTTAAAAGGATTTGCTGATGATTAGGTCTTTACGAAATACTCTATAATCAACTTTTTATTATTTTCACCCTTTTATCTATATATATTTATTGTTATATGTTATTTTCAACTCTCGCTCGAGAGTGTTAATTATAGGAGGATATTTCATGTTGTCCCCTAAAGGACTTGCCAAAAATATCTCTGCGCTGTTTTCAAAATTATTATTATTATCATTATTAATAAAAACAACCGATCAACTTTATCAATGTGAGCAAACTGTCTGGTTTATTTGTCGCAACCTAATTATATATATATATATATATATATATACATGCGTACATGTATGTATGTATGTATGTATGTATGCATGTATGGATGGATGGATGCATGTATTCTTGCATGTATGCATGCATATATATATATATATATTGTATGAAATAAACATTTATTATATTAGTATTAGCAGGCTGCAACCTTGGTTGCTTTTAACCTTTACTTATGTTCTGATCCCTGCAGTATCGAAGGCTTGTGTTGGTCCGATACAACGCTGTTCTTCTTGGACGATGATTACCTGACGGAAGTGACGGAGTATGCGGTGCCCGGCAGTGGCAATATCACCGTGGAGATGGTAAAGAAAGGTAGGTGTCAATGCCTAAAGAATGTGGTTTAGCCACCCTAGACACAAAGAGGTTAAAAGGGGATCAACCTGCAGTTCTTGTATGAAGATATTTATAGAAATATCTTTTCTCACTTATAAAGGATAGAAGAACTAGACAACACAAAGTGACATTAGTAAAGGATCAGTATATATTGGATATAAAAAAAACTAATTCTCACAATGAGGATACTGAATTAATGGAATCTACATATTATGTAAATGGTGACAGCGTGAGTATATCTAAACAACAAGGTTGACACATATCTCAGGACGGCAGGTTTCACAAAGATGAAAAATTGTTGGACTCTCGATAAGCCAATGGCTTCCTTGTTCACTTGCCATTTGGGCATTTTGCCTTGGATGACAATTTTGTTAACTCTATTCACGATATTAGTTCCTATGTTTATTTACGGTGTAAGTTATTATCTGTATCTATAATGCCAGCCACTAGGTGCTTTCATGATAATATACATTTAGACAAAAACCTGTTAAACCTTCAATACGCTTATGGCTTATTTACATACTTGCCTTTCTGAGTTTGTTGCTTTAGAATACAGTCATGTTAAACATACCTACTACTGTCCCTGTGCTATCTCTACCAATGCCAATGCTGCAGCTACTGTTGTTGCTGTCAGCTGCTTATTCAAACACAACGTGCATTGAATATTTCGCGCTCGTTTACCCTGGAACCCCCTTGTGTATTTTGTTGGTGCTATGAGTATCAACACTTTCTCAGTTTGTCTGAAAAACCCAACTACTGTGTGTGTTGAAAATGGGCAATTTTGCAGGACAAGAATTGCCACTATGCACATTAAATTGAATATATAATGCCTGCAGCGTAGTGTGCATAGCTACGAGGAGGCACATCAGGATAAGAAACGTACAAACACAAGCTGGTACGTGTTACCTATAAATGTACAATTCATGTGAGCAAACATCTAAAATGATTTGCACCAACATTCTGACCAAAAAACCGTTGTTGAGGTTGAAAAGGGTTCTTGTGCATTGAAAACATTACCGCGGTACATTTCAGTGACGCCGAAGTTTCTAAATGAGCCAGCAGACGCCACAGTGTTCGAAGGCGACCCGGTGACATTTCATTGCAATGCGACTGGCGTCCCCCAACCGGACACGTACGAATGGTCAGTATTCATGCAATATTCGAATTAAAATACACGGAATATATTCAGTCATCCAATCTAACAACTTAAAGAATACCAACATTTAAAACCCCGAGGTAGGTATTTTCATCATGCAGGTGCCGTTCGGTCGTTCCAGTGAGTTAAATGTTATGGTTTCCTATATATATATATATATTTAATGGAAATGGAAATGCACATCTCTCATTCATCCATCTACTCTACCTTTGCTGCCTCCAGGTTCAAAGATGGTAGCATCATGGACAAGACCGGCAACACACTGGAGATTAGTTCAACATCTTCAGAAGATACTGGCCTGTATCGCTGCAGAGCATCTTCGAAATTCGCCAAGAAGCTCTCCAAAATAGCTCTCCTACAAGTGAAAGGTATGGGCAACCTTTGTCAGTGATAAATTAGTAAACGTAATCTTAAGAGTAACGAACATCGATATATAGAACGCATGTTTGGTCTCGTCAGATTCTCGTACATGTAACTATCCGGGTTGGNGTGTGTGTGTGTGTGTGTGTGTGTGTGTGTGTGTGTGTGTGTGTGTGCGGGTGCTCTTACCACCAAACCACCGCTCCCCACATAAACTTGA
Source organism: Lamellibrachia luymesi (assembly GCA_009193005.1). Lineage (NCBI taxonomy): Eukaryota > Metazoa > Annelida > Polychaeta > Sabellida > Siboglinidae > Lamellibrachia > Lamellibrachia luymesi. Next base: position 14,771 of record SDWI01001576.1, on the reverse strand, counting down.
CGACTTCAGTCTTCAGTTCAGTTGTTATACACAATAAAGCCCGTTCTGGAGATAACACAGGAGTTGGTGGCGCTCATGCAGAAGATGCATATAAACGTGAACAAATCATTTTATAATAAAATAGTATAAATACTACGTGTGGCTAAAATCAGAACCTCCCCCCACACCACACCAACCCACCCCCACCGTCGGGTGAGGGGGGCTGGTGGAGAAGGATGAATTGTGTTCACAGCCAGCTGAAAGGGGTGAATGGAAGGGAGACTTATTATTTCAGTGGGAATAAATTCCAGGATCTTATAACTCTGGGATAGAAGGAATGTTCGTATGTATTTATCCGTGGTTGTGTTTGTAGACATTTATCGGGATCACGATTTCGGGTTGCGTGTGAGATGTTGTGAGGCGTTGTGGCAGATAAATGTTGAGGAGGTTATGTTTTATTTTGAAGAAAGAAAGTTGGCGTTGCAATCGTCTTCTTTCTAATGTCTGCCAGGTAAGTTTGTTTTGACGGATTGTGACACGAAGTCCTAAAAAGTTCATACTTAGAATTACGAGGCACCAGTTGAGCGAACTACAATTATAGGCCTCGTCGATTACTCGTGTCCGACGTGACTCGGTTAGACGACACCTGTGGTAGCGTGCACCACGACACACCCTCGTTGGGCGCGGTGGCGTTGGTTAGAACATTGAACTCTCAATCGACATACTCCGGTTTTGAATCCTCTTACAATACGTTCACGTTATTTGTCTTAATCCTTCGCTCAATTCTGTTGTTTAATTTATAATTTTATATGGGTGGCTGTCAGTTTAGCGACCAAATGTTGGTCTTAGTGGCAGTCTCCTAGACCGACATGATTTCATACCTATACAATTACCGTTAATATTTATGAATTTATGCACTTTGTAAAAATTCGTAGTTTTTGTGTTTCTTAATTTATGTTACATGTCTTGTCGAACAAACAATTCCTGATACCTGATTCCTGCTGCCGTTTCTTGGGCAATTTCGTTCACCCCACGTTGCTGCAGTTCACTCAGCTGTATGAATGAGTACCTGGCAGAGGTGGTTATGTGAACGAATAGTCTTCGCGCAGTAATTGCAGCGATGCTGAATGTTTCCCAGAGAACTCGAGTTGGCGTTAGAATGAACAGGTCTGTCGAGGGTGAAGCGTAAAGCGCTTTGAGCGGTCCCTAGGACTGGATACTGGGCTAGATAAGAACGTAAGAATGCTATTGCTTTGTGAATCATTTCCGTACAACGATCTCAACATATACGCCGCATATATGGGTTAATCCCGACGAAACTTTGCAAGGTGATCCAGGGGGCTTTTATGAAGGACGTGGGTGTAGGATGTTGAACCATCCCCATGCGCCCCTGGGCCTGGGGTCAAAATTCAAAAAGGCTGTAGCGGAAGTTGCAACCGTGGAATTATTTTGTTTTCTATGCCATCGTAAAGCCAATAATTATGCCTACACATTTGTCGCTGGATGCATGCAACAATTTTTAATACTTTTCAAGTTATTGCAGTTGCCATTGTCAATCCCCTTTAACGACTTTGGGCGGTGGTCGGTATGCGTCAACGTCAATGGCGTTGGTGTCCCGCAGGTGATGTAGATCTATCTTGAAAACACTATTTCATTTCGTCAAACGATCATTTCTACAGAACACACGAACACAAACCACGTAGCTTGGTCGAGATCTTTTTATCGAATAGGGCGCGGTGGCGCGGTGGCGCAGTGGCGCGGTGGCGCGGTGGCGTGGTTAAAACATCGGACTCTCAATCGAGGGATGGTATGGTATTCATTTATGCTTTATTTTTTATTTATTGGTATTTTTATTGGTATTGTATGGTATTTATATGTTTTATTTTGTTGTTTATATATTGTTTTGACGTGTATATTTTATCTTCGTTATATAGCTGTGTATGTAAGAGTGCATGTGGTTGATGGCCCATTGAAAATAACGCGATAAAGGTGACATGGTCACCATCGTGAAATAAAGACTCTACTACTACTACTACTACTACTACTACTACTACTACTACTACTACTACTACTACTACTACTACTACTACTACTACTACTACTACTACTACTACTTCTACTACTACTACGACTACTACTACTACTACTACTACAAGAAACCGGGTTCCTCTTGTTGCCGTTTCGAAACTTGGGCAATTTCGTATACTCCACGTTGCTTCACTTCACACAGCTGTAAATGAGTACCTGGCTACAGACCGTGCTGGACATGTGAACGAATAGTTTTATAGTAACTGCAGCGAGGCTGAATGCTTCCCAGAGAAAATTCGAGTTTGCTTAGGAATGAACAGGTCTGTCGGTGGGGGGTGTTAAGCGATTTGAGCAGTGCCAATGACAGTACACCGCGTTACACAAGAACGTACCTTTAATGGGTGAATCTGTTCTATTGACATCACGTGGGATGGTTGTTGATGTGTATCGAGTTGAAAAATCGACTGTAGTACTCTTGATGCGGGTCTTTGTAATGCTAGTAACAAATCGATATTCTTCTTAAATAAAGGAATGGTGTTTGCTTCTTTCCATTCAAAAAGAATCACACCCTCTTTAATGATTACGACGTTCAGCAGATCACTTCTCCTTCAACTACTCGGCCAACTGGCTGTGTTTCTTACAGGCTGAGCCTCACATAGACGAGGATGCGATGCACAAGCTGGTATGAAAAAAAAACTAGTATGTTGTTATCGCCCGGTGAGACAACATTCCGTCGTGCGAACGCAATGTACAGTAGTGTATACATTCAAGTCTGTAGTCATTGTTCTAGTAAGTGCCCTGGAATATTTGGAAGGAAATAGGGACGGTAAAGCCAGATGAAGCAGATGCAATCTGCTGTCCATCAAAAAGCTTGGCTTCATCTTAACACTAGTGACAATTGAACATGTCTTCCAAAGTCTGACCACATTCCTACTGTGTGACGGTGGAGGCAGGCAATGAAACAACCCCTACAATGACCAACTGCAGCAGGAGACGATCGACACCAGAAGTATGCGACAATGCTGTAAAGCTAGCAGGAAGATTCGAGATTGAGGCGAGCAAGCTGTGCGATGCTGGTAGACATAGGCACCATGCGAACATGCCCGCTGACTTAACTGACACGCCCAACCAGTATTGGACGAGGACTATTTAACTGCCGTTAATGGATCACTTGCTGCAAGAAATAGACACATGTCTACTGGTGGTCAAGGATCGCTACGTGGCGCAATACGTTAACATCTTAGCACTTTAAAACTAAGTCCTTTTTACACACATCAATGTGATATAATGAAGGTTCACATCCACCTTTTACCACGGGTCAAGAATGTTGTCGCGGGTTTTCTTCGTGAAGCATTATCATTCTTTTTATGCTTTATGTCAACTTCAAAATGGACCAGATTGCAAATTATTGATTTTGCATTAAAATTTGACACACAGACCCCCCTCTCAGTATGCAAAATGACGTTGAAAAGACGTTGTTTCAACGTCAGGTACCCACGTTGTAGCAATGTTGGAAACTAGTTAGATTTTAAAGCTGTGTCGACGTTGGGTTTCCACGTTGTAGCGATGTTGAAAACTATGCAGGAAATGGACACAAGTCTATTAGTGAACCATGATCGGTATGTGGCACAACACTTCCACATCTTAGCACTGTAAAACTAAGTCTTTTTACACACACCTATATGATATACTGAAGGTTCACATTCACCTTTTAAAGGAATCGGTATGTGGAACCACGCTTCAACATCTTAGCACTTTAAAACTAAGTCCTTTTTACACACACCTATATGATATACTGAAGGTTCGCTTCCACCTTTTAAAGGAATCGGGGTTAAGAATGGGGGCCGGTTTTTCTTCGTGAAGAATGATGATTCTTTTTATGTTTTAAGTCGACTTCAAAATGGACCAGATTACAAATTATTAATTTTACTTTAAAAATGGACACACAAACTCCCCTAGCTCCTACATGTATGCTTCCATGTGTATTTTTCCTTAGCTACGCCCCTGGATTAGATGACCATCTACAACGTATTGGCGTAACAGGTCACATTCGACAAAAGTCCAAATGTTTAAAGGGGGCCATGGGTCAATGCCCCCTCCTAAATACGCCACTGCTGTTATCCGCCTTGTTACTTTCAGTTTCGCTTCACCATGGAGTGGACATGGACGACGGAGAAGCAGCCCAAGGGAATGTTTCCCACGCCGTACACATGGACGTCTGTCTTCGGTCCCACTCGCAGCCAATTCCCTGGGAGACCGACCGTCTTCCAGTCTCCCGACTCGAGCGACGGTAGCGACACAGGTGGCAGGAAGCCGCCACTGTCCGAGGGTGTTCGGCTGGCGTTGTATATCATCGTTGTTGTTGTCGTCATCAGTGTGATGATAGGAGTTGTTGTCGCCATCAACTTCGGGCTGCCAGCCAAAGTCAGTAAACAAACAGGTAGGACATGTTGTGGTTGTCGCTCTCCTCTTTGTCCCTGAAGTCCGGGGTGCAGCTTTCATTTATACTGGTCCTCGACTTTTGTTATTCTTCCGTCACTGATCTTGTTTCACTGCCGCCTCCACTTCCCTCCATCCCTCGCTCTCATTCTCAACTACTTTCCCAATCCCGCCAACTCTCTTTTCACAAAGTACTCCCATTTCAGTCTCGGTCTTCCCCTTCTCCTTCTACCTTCCACTCAAGCGCAGCCGCTCTCTTCCATTATTTCCACGTGTCCAGCCCACTTCAACCTCCTCACAGCTTCATCCTGAAACCCTCTTTCACACATTTCTCCTCCCATTTCCTCCATTCTGGAGTGGTTGTAGTTCTCTGCCAACTTTCTCAAAATTGATAAGAGTAATGTTGAGAGTAATACGTCCTACCTGTGTGAGGTGGGACTTAATGTTGAGAGTAATACGTCCTACCTGTGTGAGGTGGGACTTAATGTTGAGAGTAATACGTCCTACTTGTGTGAGGTGGGTCTTACATTTGTCGCTCGGATAAGGCACATCTATTGTAAAAATCAGATGTTTGGTTTGGTTTTAAACGCAAACTTTAGTGTGAACGAGTTGGATGAGGACATTGCGCGTATGTCTTGTGAAAGATAATATAAATCATAATATATATAAAAAATGAAATAAATCCATTTTCTTAAGATTCTATTATGTTGTAATGGTATTCATTGGATAGAGCATGTTTGAAAACCTGAACTTCCAGCTAATTAACCACAGATTGTCGCAGTCTCAGACGTCATCTAGAATTCTGCGATAAGCTCAAGGTCGATCAATGGTGATTTTTAATATGTTATTGCACACCCTAGTGATCTGTGGTGCAAAAACAGATCAGAATATACCTCTACTTATTATTTATTATTTATTTATTATTTATTTATTATTTATTTATTATTTATTTATTATTTATTTATTATTTATTTACCTAAGACATATATTTAACTAAGACAACAAGGAAAACACACAAACAAATTAACATTGGAATAATTTATGCAAATAATTTATAATAATTTAAATAAAATAAATAATGTATGCATGTTTATATTATAAAAAAAATGCATATGGGTTGATCAAATATGTTTAATGTTAATACAAGGCTATATTTGCGTAATCTTTCTTGCAATTTCCCGATGTGTTTTAAGTACAATTATGAAGAGAATCGCCAAACTGGTGATTGTAATATATTAATATTTTACTTGTTTTGCTGTAAATTTCCCATTTTCTTTCTAACCACTACAGCTGCATTCGTCAGATTGACTATTGCTGGATAGCAGCACGGTAGTAATCGTACACTGTCACTGTACAAGGCCAGGTAGTAATCGTACACTGTCACTGTACAAGGCCACGTCCGAGGAACCAGACACAGCGCTGCGCTCTACCGTGCCACCATCTTGCGATAATCAATCTGATGAAGACAGCTAAAAACTGTCATAACGTTAAAAAAAACGGTTAAACTGACAGTGAAAAACGAAAAATAAATTGATAAAAGTTGTGCCTTTGCCAGCAGGGACACGTGTGTATAACATGACGTACGACCGACAACTTTTCTGACGTTGATAATGTTGTTGCCTTTGCATTTTTGCTGTGATTGACGCCATTTTGGACGCATCAGAATTTCAGTTAGTCTTTTTACCAAAACAACTAATTAATTATTTTGTAACAGTACTGTTATGGAATGTGTACCTGTAGTTGCGGTGGTTTAACTTACCGTGTAATGCCGTCTGTTACAGAGGAGAACACCAGGGCTGCGTCAACAACTGGTTACACAAAGACAAGTGGCAATGCAGAGTCAACAGTTGCTGTATCGATCACTGGTGACAAAACGACTACATCGGCGACAGCAACGCACAAGGCAACTGGCCCCATTATAACTCCACACGGCAATGCGACAACAACAACGACACCGCCAAACGAAACTCCCGGAGCTGAGACCACAACTACGATTGTGGATCCGAAGTCACCAGCACAAAGGCCGGAAGAAGACACGGAAAGCTTCACAACAACAAGTAAAACGGCAACTCAGTCTCACGACGCAGGAACGACGACAGAACAACCAGTCGATGGTAAAACCACAACAACACAGTCAGACTTCACTAGCACAACGACTACAAGAGTGGCACCAGTCAACGGTGACACAACGACAATTCAGCCAGTCACCGCGGGTGTAGAAAAAGCGAAATCAGTCACTGGTGACACTACGACAATTCAACCAGGCACCACGGGTGTAACAAAAGCGAAATCAGTCACTGGTGACACAACGACAATTCAGCCAGGCACCTCGGGTGTAACAAAAGCGAAATCAGTCACTGGTGACACAAAGACCATTCAACCAGGCACCGCGGGTGTAGAAAATGCGAAATCAGTCACTGGTGACACCACGACAATTCAACCAGGCACCATGAGTGTAACAAAAGCGAAATCAGTGACTGGTGACACAACGACAATACAACCAGACACCGCGGGTGTAACAAAAGCGAAACCAATCACTGGTGACACAATGACCATTCAACCAACCCCCGCGGGTGTAACAGCAGCAGAATCAGTCACGGGTGACACCACGACAATTCAGTCAGGCACCGCCGCGAATGCAACAGAAACAGATTCCGTCACTGGGGACACCTCACCAATTCAGCCAGTTAGTACAGCTGCAACAGCAGCCGAATCAGTCACTGGTGACACCACGACAATTCAGTCAATGGAGTCAACGACAGCCGTCGAAATCACTGTAGAACAATTTAATACTGGGTCGACAACGACAGCGGAAGAAGTTGCCGGTGACACCACGACAGAACAATCTAACACCGGTTTGACAACGGCAGCGCAATCAGTGAAGGTTGACGTCACGGCAACTGATTCTGACACAACGGGAACAGTGACACCGGAATCAGCCACGGGTGACGCAACTAATTCTGGCACAACGGGGACAGTGACACCGGAATCAATCACCGATGACGCGACTAATTCTGACACAACGGGAACAGTGACACCGGAATCAGTCACCGGTGACGCAACTGATTCTAATATAACGGGGACAATGACACCGGAATCAGTCACGGGTAACCCAACTGATTCTGGCACAACGGGGACAGTGACACCGGAATCAGTCACTGGTGACGCAAATGATTCTGACACAACGGGGACAGTGACACCGGAATCAGTCTCGGGTGACACAACTGATTCTGACACAACGGGAACAGTGACACCGGAATCAGTCACGGGTGACGCAAATGATTCTGACACAACGGGGACAGTGACACGGGAATCAGTCACCGGTGACGCAACTGATTCTGACACAACGGGGACAGTGACGCCAGAATCAGTCTCGGGTGACGCGACTAATTCTGACACAACGGGGACAGTGACACCAGAATCAGTCACTGGTGACGCAACTGATTCTGACACAACGGGGACAGTGACACCGGAATCAGTCTCGGGTGACGCAACTGATTCTGACACAACGGGAACAGTGACACCGGAATCAGTCACGGGTGACGCAAATGATTCTGACACAACGGGGACAGTGACACCGGAATCAGTCACGGGTGACGCAACTGATTCTGACACAACGGGGACAGTGACACCGGAAACAGTCACGGGTGACGTCGCGGGAACTGCATCTGACACAAAGGGGACAGTGACACCGGAATCAGTCACGGGTGACGCAATTAATTCTGACACAACGGGGACAGTGACACCGGAATCAGTCACCGATGACGCGACTAATTCTGACACAACGGGAACAGTGACACCGGAAACAGTCACGGGTGACGTCGCGGGAACTGCATCTGACACAACGGGGACAGTGACATCAGAATCAGTCACAAGTGGCGTCACTGTAACTGAAACTGACACAACGGGGACAGTGACACCGGAATCAGTCACGAGTGGCATCACTGGAACTGAAACTGACACAACGGAGACAGTTACACCGGAATCAGTCACCGGTGACGCAACTGATTCTGACACAACGGTGACAGTGACACCGGATTCAGTCACAAGTGACGCTACGGCAACTGATTCGGACATAACGGAGACAACGAAATCGAACTGACGATAATTCAACTGATTCTGACACAACGACACAACAGTGACTCCGGAATCAGTCGGGTGACAAAACGATAACTGATTCTGACGCAACAGTGACACCGGATTAAGTCACTCTCTCCAAGTCATCCAGTCTGACATGGAGACGGTAACAACAAAAACAGTCACATGTGTGCAACGGAGTTTGAACTGGAGACAACGACAACATGAAATAGCCAACGATGACACCATACAAAGTCAATATAATACTGACGTCAACACGACAGATTATCCCGTTACTGCCGTCAGAGACGAAACCCAGACGGCTACTGAAGGAACCACGTCAGATGCTTCACGTCAGACGTTTCCGGGTAGTTTCTTTAGTAGGAACAATATAACCTCATTCTCGGTTCATTGATTATTAACAGCTTATTGCGTGCGTGCGTGCGTGCGTGCGTGCGTGCGTGCGTGCGTGCGTGCGTGCGTGCATACGACACCTATGCTTGCATACACGTGTGTACGTTATGTGTACGTTATTATATTTTAGTGAATGCGACTTTTTTAGTGAATGCAACTTCAGAAGAAGATAATAATTGAAGAGCTGTCTTTCAACGATGTTTAGGGAAAACACGGTGATAAGACGACGCTAAACGAAACGGCTGCTAACTCCATCTCCTCCAAACGAAACCAGTATCGTTTAGTATTAAACATCGATGTTTTGAGACGACGTCTTAGATAATCAGGACTTAAGATATCATCAGTAGCCTAGCTGATGTGAATAGTTGTTGGTATATGCGCAACAACTATATGTTTTAATTATTCCTTAATACCGGTTGATGCTACTAACAGTGCACAATAGTTTGATGGTTATCTTAATATTGTATATATTCTGCTTATATCTGAGAATTTGGTTGTTGATAGCCTTGTAAATGTAAACTATCTTTGAGATAAATTAACTTGGGTAACTATTGCACTACGTGATGACCTTTACGCCTAAAGCCACATTTGCAAGAGATTGTTAGGTTAACTAAACAATAATTACACGTGGCTGATTTATTGGCAGGCCAAAATATACAGTACAACGTTATTTATAATAATGTTGTAACCATTTGTTTATTTTTATGTCTTCGCCAAACTGTATATTTTCGAATATCTAAGACTATGAAAGATCACATGAAGAGCTGACCTACTGCGCATGTGAAGTGGAAGACAGTAAAAAGACAGACTTTGTATACCAGATCCCTTGTAAGAGCTGTAACCACACATATATCGGCGAAACGGGGAGAACATTTGGAATAAGACTAGAAGAACACAAGAAGGAAGCTGAAAACATCACAACCAGACGATTTACCAGGGATCAGAAGAGAGTGTCGACGGTGATGGCGCATAAATCTGCAATAACAGACCAGGCAGACAGAAACAATTGCATCATAGACTGGGAAGGGGCAAAAGTGATTGACAGAGAGTGTAATAGAAACGCAAGAAGGATCAAAGAGGCCATATGGATCCGAAAGACAACTCCAGTCATGAATCGAGACGAGGGGGACATCGATTGAGTCACGTATGGGACGGCCTGCTTACCAAGACAACTGGCGAGCAGAGGAAGAACTTACCGTCCCATGAAGGCTGTGGATGGCAGTCGAACCGTTGAGTAAGTAATCAAAACAGTTGTGGTTGAAGAAAATCGTAATTCGTTCAATTATACTGTTACGCACAGTCGACAATCGACGTGAGGTTTTATTTCTACCAGTTGGGATTCGTGTGTGTGCGTGCGTGCGTGCGTGCGTGCGTGCGTGCGTGCATGCGTGTGCGTATGCGTTCCACGCATTACCAAGGCATTTTATAGCGCGACAGCAAAACAGTGTCATTGCAACGAACTAGTGGCAAATGTCGGCAGTAAGTTTGGAAGAAAAAAATGGTCGTTTTAATAGTTAAGTAACAAACATCATCATACTTATTCGCCATGAGTATGATCAGCATATTGCATAGTAGCCGTAGTTAAATAATTGATTTTGTTGCATATAACGTAATGTAGGTTATGTTTTGAAGATCCTATTGGCATTTGTTGCAACTTAAGTTAAGCATCACCTTAAGCTAATCGGGGTGTGTAAAACCTAGACAGGTACATCATCAGGTCTAATATCGTCGCGCGTATTCAATGTGTATTGTAAAACTTAAGCTAAGCGGGGTGTGTAGAACATAGACAGGTACATAATCGAGTTGTCTAATATCGTATCGCTTATTCAACGTGTATTGTCTCACCCCGCTGTCGTCTTGCGCTGTCGTCTTGCGCTGTCGTCATACGCTGTCGTCATGCGCTGTCGTCATGCGCTGTCGTCATGCGCTGTCATCATGCGCTGTCCTCATGCGCTGTCGTCATGCGCTGTCGTCATGCGCTGTACGACTGTTGTTTTTTTTGTTTTTTTTTATAACATTGCGTTGTGAGACAGAATGTCTGTTTTACCTACGTCTATATGAATACACCGACTGTTGGAGCCCCGTGCGAATTTATCATCTCATAAAACATGACCTGTTTTTAACAAATGTAGCAACGCGTTTAATGTGCTATGGTTTGATGCAACGTGCTGTTAACGTGGTAAAACAGACAACTTTATGTAAACAATATCTTCTCCTCCCCCTCCCCGGTCCTTTGCACCACTTAGTCTGTTCCACCTCTTGTCGAGTAGTCTCCATCCATCGCGATATTCTGCCATTCTCAACCACTCTTGGCTGTTCACCTCTGCCCTTTCGAGATCTCTCTTAATGCTGTCCCTCCATCTTAATCTTCCTCTTCTCTTTTGCCAGGCTCATCTTGTCAATCTTTTCTCACTCATTATCAGCAGTCTGCTCACCACTACCTTCATTTTCACGTTTTTCTTAATTCCGATCAATTACGCTCAAAATAACACTGTAACTAAATTAATTTTGTATATACGTATGTAAAACACATTTAATGGATACACAATTGGTGTAATCACTGCGTGTTTTGTGACATGACCACGATGCAATAAACGCGTTCAACTGATGTAAACAAAACGGTGAATAATTCATTGTACGACATAAAAAGCCGTAGAATGAATAAAACGTGCATCAATAAATCGGGGTTTATGTATTGATTCACGGACAGTTCGACGTCGGCGCTACCTATGTGATGATCAATGCACTTCTAGCGTCACCGCAGCATCTATTATCGTCAGTGGCGACGCCTGACGAAAGCGGACCGGCAAAATATGATAGTTACGTTGATATGTATACACAACTCGTAAAGAATATCTGGACAGCTATCAATGAATTGGCAACGCGCAAAGACTACTCTGAATTTGACATGGTTACCATTACAAATAAGTAAAACGTAAAGTATGTAAGGTATCTTAAAATACAATTTACGTTTTGTTGTCAAAAAAGCTCGCGAGGTTTGCAATATTCAAAACCATCCTGAAAAGCAATATCAGTTCTAAATGAAAATGATAGCATGGAATACTGTTCTCATCCAGTGGCGCCGCTTGGCGGCCCAGAAAAGAAGCGCGTTGGCGGTGTATTTGGTGCAATTGTGAACAACGAGCGAACAGTTCATTTTAAACGTGCAAAGGATGGCTGCATCATAAAGTCTGGCAAACAGGTAGAAGACTTGAGAGAAATCCAATCAACAAGCACGGCTAAGCATACAAGGGAATCCACCCATTCTTGCAAGGTTCCTATGTTTTATGGGCCTAAAATCCATAACAGGTGTGTGCGTGCGTGCGTGCGTGCGTGTGTGTGTATCTAGGTTCACGTGTTACGGCACGTGCAACGTTACACTGTTGCATGTAATATTGACAATTCTCTCACATTAAATAGGGACCAACTAGTAATACCAAATAAAGATCGTAGGCATGCAATTTTGTAGTTATTTATTCTAGTTAATTATACAATGTATACGGTTTCATTATTTATGACAAAATAACATTTTAACAAACCAAAACAAAGAATACGCTATAACGTGTGATCATCGCATTCTACCATATACCTGCGTTAACGTCAATTACGTNAAAGACATACAATTGTTTTTTTCGTGAATCAAGGTGAATCCCGGATTTGCGAGAATCGTGAAATTTTCACCTTAAAAAACAAAATACTTTCACCTAAAGAAATAAAACAGGATGTACATCGGAGTAAAGAACGTTTATTAAGCTTTACAGGCATATGCACACTTTTATTATAGGTGGTCTATGTCGGCTGCTATGGACCGTTAAAGGCACCCCCTATAAACGGGCCTCTCTGGGTACACGTTTTGGTCAACTTGCTGATCATAGCACTACTAGCGCCGCCTAACGAGCTCCGGCATTGCTACTAAGAGTAAGCCGTTATTTGTGTAGTTTGAGGGGATTTCACATTTTCTTGCGAATATGTTCACCGCTAAAGAGAACAGCAAATCAAAATGATGACCTGCAAAAACAACACGTATGAGTCCACTAAAATGTTATGAAAGTTGAGTGGTGGAGGATTTTGAATGAGCACTTTCTCGATTTTCTAAGTGTGCTCAGCCTCAGCTTCAGGCTCAGACGTTGACGTATGTAATTATCACCATTAGGTTAGTATTACGGACAACTTCCGGGACATGTGGTAGATCTCTTGTCCGTCCAAGTATATCTGTCATCAGTAACACTGAGAGGCACAGTGTACATTTGGCTGCTGGTGCAGACTAGTGCAGACAGAAGACTTACAACCGCCGCCGGTAAAAATTGGCACAACGTTTACACAAATCTCCAAGTCATGTGGGACTTTGGCTCTATCAGGGACTATACTTTAACAGTGGTGTTGTGTTTTTACAAATGACACAGCCAAACTAACCCTCTGTGTTATTTTGTAGATTGTATGCCCTTTCGGATGCAACGTGGGATCAGATACTTCGTAACATCTGACAGAACTGTCAGACAACTTCTTTTTGGTTGACATCTTGTTTAGCCTTGACCTTCTGGTTTTCAACAATTTATGTTACGACATACTTTTTGTATTGAATATAGCGATTTGTGTACGATATGTATGAATAGAATTCCAAATAATGATCAAAACCGTTCTTTTTAACAATTGGTTATAACATTCGGTATCAATTGTTTGTCGTAAATATTAAGGCCGTACTGTTTTCCGGTAAATTAGTAAACAGCACATGCAGCTAAGTTTGACAGTTCACAATGTTTTGTGATTAAAGCCATATTTCCAGTTTGATTGCCAACGCGAAATTATATTTGAAGTATGGGGCTGTTAACCATACTGAAGAAGATGAAAGAGAAAGAAAAGGAAATGCGACTTTTGATGCTGTATCCTTGAGCCTCGTATGCTTTCTAATTCAAACAGTCAATGTTTATGCAGTTTCACAAACTCAACTGTTCAGATAATTAAACTCATTAATAAAGGACCCTAATGTAAATGACTAAGGTGATGTTAAACTTTCAGGCGTAACCATGAAATCGACAAATATGTACCTTTGCAATTTAGCATTCACTGGAAACATAAAAAAATTAACTTGTCTAAACATGAATAATTGCTAAATTGGTTAATTTCAGTTATCTGTTCCACCTTCTCTCTCGGCTCCATTTTTACGGTATTCAATATAGGAAAGTTCACTTTTTTAGTGTTGCTCCCCACAGAGTATCACATCTGAATACCCTCACATCTTAATTTGCCTCTCCAGGGGTAAGACATGGAATGATGGGCATGTTCATTCTGTTTGTGATGGAGAAAACCAGAGAGCTCTCTGTGAACAATATAACATACCAGAGACCTGCTCTCTGGGACTTCTGTGACTAATAGAACATTCTGGAGAGACTCCAGAGCTCACCAAACATTCTGTCTGTTTGCAGATGGTGAGGTTCAATCATGTTACCACAAATATAGCAAGCTATCTGTCCATACATTCTAGATTCTCCAGTTGTGTTCTTTCACCATTACTACCAGATAAATTACTTTTTTTAAATGTGTTTGTGTGTTACACAAAATTGTTTAAGTAGTTCATATAACCTCTTTGGTGTTTATTGTATTTGTATATCTCTATACTATCTATTACAGAGATCGGAGCACTGGTTGTTCATGTTATGTGTAAGTGTTTATTTCCGAAATGAAAGAAAACATACTGAGATGATATTACTATAAGTGTGTAAGTTATGTCAGTGGTGAGTTGTAAAAAGGTTAGCAGAAAGTGGGAAGTTTCGATTAAAAAAGAATTTCAGGAAAGGGTGGATATTTTACTATTTAATTACACAACAATTCACGAA